>JALIZH010004032.1:0-18908 GCA_030522465.1 Rhipicephalus appendiculatus | reverse complement strand
GGTTACCCTATTACTCAGAAGCACACACCGTGCCCTTTCTCTCCTTAATAGACGGCGCTTTGAAGACGCCCATATTGAGTACCAGTGGTTAGTGTGTGCTTGTTATCTTTGCGCGGGATTCACGATACGCTGTGTCCAGTTATACGATAACTATTTCAGCTACCACAACGGTTAAATCATGATCATGGGCTGTAGTCGTCGCGGTGGAGATGTGCCATTAGGCGTCAACGTGGGTGTGTCCACGTCAAACGATGCTATAGCTGCCAAACACCAATACACATTCTACAAGCTTTCATATATCACGAAACAATAAGCACCACTTCTGTGAGTACACGTTTCACTTTCGCGTTATACCGATTTCTATGACGGAGGGATCAGCAATGTTTTTTAGATGTGAAGCATCTTATGGCCGAGCCTAATCCGGTGTGCGGCGTGACATCCCCTTACTGCGCATGCGCAAACCCTTTCAAAAAAAATTAATAAAAACCTCCTTTCCCCCCTCTCTCTCCTCTAGGCATCCCTCCCCGCGGCAACCACACCCTCACTGCGCATGCGCCTCCCCTCCTACGCTTTCCCCTCTCTCCTCTAGGCATACCTGCCCGCGGCGTCCACACTCCCACTGCGCATGCGCGTCCCGCCTCTCTCTCCTCTCCGACGCTTCCCCCTCTCTCCTCTAGGCATCCCTGCCCGCGGCGTCCACACTCCCACTGCGCATGCGCATACCCTCCTCTCTCTCCTCTCCAACGCTCTCCCCTCTCTCGCCTCGTGACGCCGACGCAGGCAGCGTCTGCTAGCGAGTTTCTTGGTTGAAAAAACCGACTGCTCGCGCTGCACAACCGTTCACTGGCCACTCCGTATATATGGCACTGGATCTTGACCTGCAAGGTGGTGCCGGTGGGAGATTTCTCCTGTGCGTTTTTGAACAATAAAATTTCGCAGCGTGCGAAACTAACACTAAACTAAAACTAAACGGACTGCGGGTCTCTGTGTCCAACAACTAAAAGCGGACTGCGGGTCTCTGTGTCCAGTCGGAGTCTTCTGTCTCTCATTGCCCATTAGCATTGATTGATATGTTCCAGTAGGAAACACCGTTCCATCACTGCGTGCTTTGCGCCTCCCCAGTTTTCTCTCCTGCGCAACGCTGCGATGAGCGCCAGCGTCAACGCCGCCGCCAGTGTAAGCGTTAGCGCCCGCTGCTTCACATCTACACGTGGTTCCCTTTAGCGGGAGATGGTGTAATTTTTTTCCCGAATAATTGTCTTTGTAGAATACCGGCGACGTCTCAATACTGAAGGCAAGGCTCTTAGGAGAAGTTAAAACAAGAACTAGAATGAAAAAACTATGTTCATCAGGAAGTGTTTTAGCTGCAGAAACGACAAGGAATTTATTCAATGTGAGCTTAAGGACATTGTGGTAAACGTTTAGGCACCTAAGCACCACCAGAAGGAAGACGATGCACAAGCTCTTTTTCAGTGCTTCGTCTGTCTTCTAGTGGAGCTTGGGCGTCTAAATATTTTCCTGAAACTTATGTACCAGATAGCCCAGCAACAAGATCTAAGTGAGCGTAAAAACATTTCCTTTACTTATGTACATTGAAATGTTCTTTCGCTAAAAGCGTGCCGCATACGTTTGGTTTCACTGTTTTATTGGGATGCTGGATGTGTTGTGCTTTCTGCTTCTTGCACAGGTCTGTTAGTGATCACACTAAGCTTTTCTTATAGACCGTACATTCTTCTCTTTCAGCAAAACAACCCTTCAGGGCTTTCTAGATATCGTTAATGATGGATTGCTCTTTTCGCAACCTGAGAAAAATCTGTAGTATTTTTGTGTCTGTAACGATGTTTCGGGCAGTACATTGTGAATTTACAAATGTGCTCGCAATGAGGGCGAGCACAACTGGCGAGCATATATTTAAACCCTGGCTAGGTTTAACCGGGGCAATATATTTGTAGCAGAGCTGCGCCAGCGCGACTTCGCCAGGCCAAGCATCAAGCACGATGTGACAATGGACCTCTGCGTCACGTCTGTGCTAATATAAGATCACCGTTACCTCAACAGTAAACGCTTTGCACTGTTCGACTACCAGCCTGCTTACAATGTTTCTATAATTTTGAGCCACCTGCTTATGGATGAGAATTTGAAAGCGAGGAATATCGTACTAGAGAAGAATCAGTGTTATTGTCTGTAGTCATCAGTAAACCAGTTTTTTAGGAACAGTGGGAGCGAAAGCATTCAAATTCATCAAGTGCGTTTGTAAATTTTGAAGCGCATCTTGCCGCAAATGCCCTGATACGCCTTATTACAATCCTTTACATTTTTCTTGGCATGTGATTCCCAGATATACTGCTCACAGCCAGCTGAAAGGAAGACATTAAAGGAAAATATTAAATCAACGAAAGGCAAATAACACATCAGCAGCTTAGAAGTGAGAGTACGGTGGATGAAAAAATTCGATTCGTTAGCGATATATGCGGATATGGCGTACTAAATTTCTTGTGTGTGTGTGCGAGTGTGCGTGTGCGTGTGTGTGTGTGTGTGTGTGTGTGTGTGTGTGTGTGTGTGTGTGTGTGTGTGTGTGTGTTTGTGTGTGTTTGTATGTGTGTGTATGTTTGGCCACTCGGAAGAATACCGGAGGTATATCCTGGATGTGATGGACGGGCACGAGCATGCCGAGTTCCGACTCAAAGGCGAAATATTACCAGGCCTGTGCAAAAACTGTACCAACTAGAGATACCATCAGTTTCGGTGGGCCGGGAGAATGTGGAAAAAGAAGTGCTTTCATAAAGGATCGGGGTTCGTAAGGCAAAAAAAGAGGACGATGAGGTTTGAATGGGCCCTTTGCGTCTGCGTCAGTATCTCATTTTGAATAAGTACAACGACAGAAAAAGCTCACTCAATGTCTTTACGGGGAGTGCGCTTTCCAACGCTCGCTTGTGGCGTAAAGTAACCGGAGCGTGGAGGAGGAGAGGGTAAAGCGCTTGACTAGGATGGTCGCTGCTGTAGTAACTCTTCTATTGCGACCTACGCCTACTATTGTCGGCTACAAGCTTAGAAGTCTGCTGAATTTACCCTTAAATGCAGATGTCCACAAGCCCAAACCAGTGGGTGCACTGCATACTCACGCCATGAGCCGGACGGCAAGTGGCCCCGCCTTCGGAAGACAATGCCGAGTGCATGAGCGGGACTATTTCGCTAGTCGCGGAGGCGGTCAGCTGCAGCGCTTCGGTCGTCTTGGCGGGATCTTTCCATTATACTTAATTGGTGTCCGACTATAAATATTATGAAGGCTAGTCGCTGTATACGAGCCCTATCTCCGTTTAGTCAATTATGTTTTAAAGCGGTAAACTGCGGCATACGCATCCTTGGTCGGTTAAAAGTAATCGTGACGTTCATTTGTACAAGTGTATAAATATTTTTTTAAAATGCGAAGCATTTCTTAGCGAACTTCGGCGACTTCAAGCGTATCTATCTAGCTATCTATCTATCTAGCCGCCTACGACTTTGTGCTCTCCCGGCCGCATCGTTAATGGGATTTATACCAAATTTGGTATGGCATAACATGACTCTATGACGAACGTAAATGGCTGGTCATATAATGAAAATCATGACTGACTTGTCATGAAAAGTATGATTTACCTGCCACGCTCATGGTGCGGTCGCGGCCGTTTCGTTAGCTTGATGTACACCAAAGTTGGGATTGAGTGACGTGACTATATGACGAACATAAATGACAGGTGGCAATATGCAAATAATGACTTGTCATGTGCGACATGACTTGCATCAGAAGTACGCATTGCTGGGCGAGTTGGTAACTCATCTTAGCACGGTGGTGCGCGAATAAACGATTCGCTGTGTTTCGTGTACCTTTCAAGTGAATCGTTTATTCGCGCACCACCGTGCTAAGATGACTGGAAATCATGACTTGTCATGTGCAACATGACTTGCATGCCACGCTCATGGCGCGCTCGCGGCCGTTTCGTTAGCTTGATAGGCACCAAACTTGGTATTGAGTGACGTGACTGTATAACGAACATAAATGACAAGTGGTAATATGAAAATCATGACTTGTCATGTGCGACATGACTTGCATGCCACGCTCATGGCGCGCTCGCAGCCGTTTCGTTAGCTTGATATACACCAAATTTGGTATTGCGTGACATGACTGCATGACGAACATAAATGACAGGTGGTAATATGGAAATCATGACTTGTCATGTGCAACATGACTTGCATGCCACGCTCATGGCGCGCTCGCGGCCGTTTCGTTAGCTTGATATACACCGAATTTGGTATTGCGTGACATGACTGTATGACGAACATAAATGACAAGTGGTAATATGGAAATCATGACTTGTCATGTGCGACATGACTTGCATGCCACCCTCATGGCGTGGTCGCGGCCGTTTCGTTAGCTTGGAGATACACCGAAATTTGGTATTGGGTGACATGACTGTATGTCGAACATAAATCACAAGTGGTAATATGGAAATCATGACATGTCATCAGCGACATGACTAGCATTCCACGCTCATGGCGCACTCGCGGCTGTTTCGTTAGCTTGATTTACACCAAATTTGGTATTGAGTGACATGACTGTATGCGAACATAAGTGGCAAGTGGTAACACGAAAATCTTGGCATGCATGTCATCTACAACGCCATTTACATGCCATGCTCATGGTGCTCTTGCGTCCAGTTCGCTAGCTTGATATACACCAAAATTGGTATTGCGCGACGTGACTGTATGACGAACATAAATGACAGGTCCTAACATGTCAAACATGACATGCAAATTATGTAAAGCAGGATTTGCTCCTTCCTGGCTGCTTCGCATTACATCGATTCACACAGTGCGTGGGATCTGCCGGCTTTTTTTCAAATCAAATGCCGAATCCTCGGGCTACTTTTGTCATGCTTGCCTTGCTATTCGCACCATCAGCTGGCGCCCATGGCTGGTGCCACATTATAGAAATCATTAGCAAAAGAAACAATCAGCTTTAACTAAGAACATTTTCGTCTCATCTACCACTTACTTGGTTGCGTGAAAATGCCGCACTTTTCAGTCGAGTTCCAGTACTTGAATAGGTATCGTTTGGGGGCTTCTTCTATATATAAAAATGTTCACTGGGATTAAACAAGTACATGAAACAATTGCAGGACGCTTAGGCTTAGCCTTCAAGAGCAGATCGCGCGTCATCAGGCATCGTGCGCATCGTGTTCCAAACTGCTAACGTCCTTCAATTCTCGGTGCATGCCTCAACCGCGCCGTGAGGAAGCAAGCGACTGTGCACGTAACATTGGCCGTTTCAAAGTATTATTCAACGCCTGCTGCAAGCACAGTTCTTTAAGTGCCCACTACGCCCTAATTATTCCTTTTGCGAATCAGCGAAGGGCCCACTACATGTCCATAGGGCAACAAACGAACTTACGCAGCTGTTCACTTTGTAGATCGTTTTTCTGCTGATCATAATTAAATATGTCCGAGCTCTTTGTAATTCATGGGCCTTTAAAACACCCGCTCATTTCTCAATTCACATGTTTTGAAGCCTGGCGCGATTATATGATTCTGCCACGCAATATATATGCCTTAAGGGGAGATGCGATTCAGAAAAAAAGTTGCGTTAATCTGCAGCCCAAGGCAGTGAAATTTTTGCTGTATATATCGGATTTTATGCTGATTTCAAATATGTAATTAGTTTTATAGTAAGCTGTACAGTTCTCGTTTTGTGCCACGACAATGTGTAAAATATAGTTCTTTTTGTAGACTCTTCTTTTGCCAGTAAATGATTATCGTTCTGAGCCATTATTGGCTCATATTGCTCCACAATACCTGTAAAATGCAAATAACTATCAAGAAAGCGCATATAAGTCATTTTTATGGACAAGAAAAATTATAATGTAAAAAGCCTTGGAATGCTCAGACCATACTAATTGTTTGTTTTAGGATTTGTAATAATTATGTTAGATGATATCAAGTTTTACAGTAGATACTTGCACTCTGGACATGTTAAGAAATATGTGGGCGAAATTTCATCCCGATCTGGCTATCAGAAGTACCAAAAACATGATGCAAATACTCATGAAGTTGCCCAGAATTGTGTCTTGAGAAAAACGCATTTTAAAGGCATAAGTGAAAGTTCATCTATGCGGAAAAGATTTGTCATTTAAGATGATTTATTCCGTCATGAGAGCTTGGCAATCATGGTTATTTTGAGCATGTGACTTTAGTGAACCCCTCATGCGAAATGCAATGGCAAGGAGCCAGGTGACAATTTCCAGGGGACTCTAGACAATCAGGACTTCTTAGATTTTTAGTGGCCACATTGTGCTCTTTAAAAGCGATTTTCACCTACTTCGAGTTTAATTACAATGTTCAGTTTTTTTGTCGTGAAAGTAGAGAATAAACTTGTGAAAGCAAATAAAAACGAAAAATAAGTAATTTTGGAAAAAAAAACTTGCGTTTTTCGACTCGCATCTCCCCCTTAAGGAAACTGCTTCCACGTCATGACGTTCATATAATGTTTTTTTTTTCAAAAGCAGTTTCGACAAATATTGTGGATATGCGGTAGAACACCTGCTCGCTACGCAGATGGCCTGGGTTCGATCCTAATTCGTACCAGGAAAATTTTATTATTCATTAAATGCGAAGCATTTCTTAGCAAACTTCGGCGACTTTGAGCGTATCTATCTATCTATGTATCTATCTATCTATCTATCTATCTATCTATCTATCTATCTATCTATCTATCTATCTATCTATCTATCTATCTATCTATCTATCTATCTATCTATCTATCTATCCATTGCCACGCGTGTTATTTTGATGTGCCCTGTTTTAACCGACAAAGACTGTGAGGAATGCTCGGCGCAGATCGCGCCTGAGTGTTCGAGAAGCTTCACGTTCGTTGTAGATCGTTCTGTTAACATTTCGCACAGCACCCGAACACTCAAGATCATTCCACAGCTTGCGCGACGACCAGTGATAAGGCTAGAATGTTCGACGCGTGCTTTATAAAAAGCCGGCGTGTTCCAACAATGATCAGTTGATCGACGGCCGACGCTCTGTTCGCCGCTATTAATGCCAGCGTGTATTGCTGTAATCTTACTTTCCGTTTAACGGCCACAAGTTCGGCCTAATAAACAGTTTCATCTTGGACACGTCGCCTGCTGCCTTCGTCGACGTCACGACCACGTGACATCTGGTGGAGGTGCTGCTTTGTTCATGTACCGGACGCCCCCGTGAAGCCGTGAACCCAGCCCCAGTCGTGAAGGAGACGTCGGCACCAACCACGACCAGCGAGTTAGCCGTACGCAGCAAGGTCTACAACCGGAGTACGGCCCTCTACCCGTCAAGAATCGCAAGACCAAGACCATGACCACGACTGCGGCAACGATGACAACCCCTGCGCCACCTTCCGCGATCGTGATGCAGCCGCCAAAGGAGCCGCCAATCTTTCGGGGATCATCATGTGAAGACCCAGAAACGTGGCTCGAGTCGTACGAGAGGACAGCGGCCGTCAACAACTGGGACGTCAACGACAAGTTGCGCTTTGTGTACTTCGCGTTGGTAGACAGCGCCAGGACCTGGTATGAGAACAGGGAGTATACCCTGACAACCTGGGACGTCTTGCGGACCAGTTTCCTGGCAGCGTTCGCAAGCGTCGTACGCAAAGAAAGGAACGCCGCTTTACTAGAAACACGGGTCCAGCTCCCGAACGAAAACGTGACAATCTTCACCGAGGAGATGACCCGACTTTTCCGACACACCGACCCTGACATGACCGAGGAGAAGAAGGTCCGTTTCCTCATGTGAGGGGTCAAGCAGGAGCTCTTCGCGGGACTGATGAGGAACCCACCCAAGACCGTCCATGAATTCCTGACAGAGGCAACCACAATCGAGCAGACACTGGAGATGCGCACCCGGCAATTTAATCGCCGCTCGACGCCAGGCTACGCCGACATTCAATCCCTCTGCTCAGACGACCTGCGCGAGACCATAAGGGCCGTAGTGCGCGAGGAAGCTTCGCCGCATGTTTCCCGTCAACTCAGCCACAAGTTTGCTCGATCGCAGATGTTGTTCGAGAGGAAAATCAGCAGTCGTTAGGTGCCCCTGAACCGCAACAGCCTCAGCCGCAAGCCATGAGCTACGCTGCTGCAGCCCGACGCTACGCTCCCGCTCCACGCCCACGTCAAGACAGCACGCCGCCGCAGTACCGCCGCCAGACACCGCCCCCACCACCATCGGCGCCATACCACCCACCTGCCAGCCAGCGCTACCCTCCGAGGAAGACCGACGTTTGGCGCGCCCCTGACCAACGCCCGCTATGCTACCACTGCGGTGTAGCCGGGCACACGTACTGCCGCTGCCAGTACCGGGAGATGGGACTGCGTGGTTTCGCCGTAAACGCGCCGCGTCCGCAGCCCGACGAACGACCTCGTGACATCGCCGACTACCTCACAGGAGCGCAGTGGACACCCCGACGACCTTCCCGTTCGCCGTCGCCAGGCCGCTACACCTCACCTCATCGCAGGCAGTACACCAGTCCGGCTCGGGACCGATCTCCGAGCCCTTACCCGGAAAACTAAGGGCAGCAACCGATGGAGGTGTGGTTGCTGTACGTCGAACTACCGAAGATCCTCCGCCGACGACGGCGACGCGACGAAACCTGCTGAACACGACGCGAAGCAGACAGAGCCCTGCCGACGAAACCTCGCGGACCGAGCTATACCTCACGACGCAACATGATGGAAACAGCGCAACAAATCGACGCAGCCGTGATCCGACGCCGCGAGCTAACCGCAACGCAAGGCGACGGACTAGCGACCTCGACGTTGTCATCGACGGTCACAACGTCACCGCTGTCGTCGACACTGGTCCCGACTACTCCGTCGTCAGTGGGCCATTCGCCGCCAAGCTGAAGAAAGTAAAGACCGCTTGGAGTGAACCCCAAATCCGGACAGCTGGAGGTCACCTGATAACGCCAATCGGAGTCCTGTGCAGCAAGAGTCACTATCAATAATCGGACTTACCCTGCGAGCTTTGTAATCCTGCAACAGTGCTCTAGGGATGTGATACTTGGGATGGACTTCCTAAGTCAACATGGCGCCGTGATCGACCTGAGGTCTGAATCAATAACCCTAACCTCAGAAAACGCACTGCCACCCCACACGACGCCAGCGACCCATGCTTTAAATCTGATAGAAGAGCAGGTCACCGCTCCGCCTTTCTCCAGCGTCATCATTTCCGTCGCCACCGAAGAAGCCCGCAGACTTCGGAGGCGTCATCGAGGGAGATCAGCACCTGCTCGTGAACCGCCAGATTTGCGTCGCAAGAGGCATCGCCGAGCTGCGTGATGGCAAAGCAAAGGTACTGCTGACAAACTTCAGCCCCAAATATAGGCACCTTAACATCGGTACGACGGTCGCCTACATCGAGAAGTTCGTGGACTCCAGCAATGCTTTCGCCCTATTCCGATGCTACCGAACCTGCTTCGACGAATCGGAATCCCCACACAGATTTCAACGTCAACCCGAGCCTCCCGAAGCACAAGCAAGACCAGCTCACAAGTCTGCTCTCGCAATTCAAGGACTGCTTCTCGTCGCCGTCAAGAATTCGACAGACCCCAATCGCGAAACACCGCATCATAACAGAGGAAAATGCGAGACCACTCCTCCAGAGCCCGTACCGAGTTTCAACGCGAGAACGCAAGGCCTTAAAGCAAAAAGTCGACGAAATGCTACGCGACGACATCATCCAGCCTTCCAAGAGTCCTTCGGCATCACCCGTGGTGTTAGTGCCGAAGGAAGGAACCCTGCGTTTCTGCGTCGATTATCGCCGCCTGAACAAGATCACGAAGAAGGACGTGTATCCTCTCCCACGTATAGACGACGCCCTGGATCGACTCCACAGCGCGCAGTACTTTTCGTCGATGGACCTCAAGACCGGCTATTGGCAAATTGAGGTCGACGAGAGAGACCGAGAGAAGACTGGCTTTATCACACCAGGAGGCCTCTTCGAGTTCAAGGTCATGCCCTTCGGTATTTGCTCGGCACCTCCGGCGTTCCAACGTGTTATGGACGCTGTACTGGCCGGCATGAATTGGCAGACCTGCCTTGTGTACTTGGACGACGTCGTTGTGTTTTCATCAAACTTCGATGAACATCTCCGGCGCCTTCAGGCTGTACTTCAAGCAATCAAGGCCTCCGGACTCACCCTGAAGCCAGAAAAGTGCCGCTTCGCATACGAGGAACTTCTGTTCTTGGGTCACGTCATCAGCAAGTCTGGAGTTCGCCCCGACCCACGGAAAACAGCTGCCATCGCTGACTTCCCGCCGCCCACCAACAAGAAAGCCATACGCCGATTTTTCGGCTTGTGCGCCTATTATCGACGCTTTGTCAAGGAATTTTCGCGCATCGCCGAGCCACTAACTCAGCTCACGAAAAACGACGTGGAATTCAAGTGGGGAGGGGCGCAAGTTGAAGCATTTCAAGAATTGAAACGACGCCTGCAGACGCCTCCAATACTTGCGCATTTCGACGAACACGCCGACACGGAAATCCACACCAACGCAAGCAGCGTAGGACTCGGCGCCGTTCTTGTCCAGAGAACTGCCGGCGTGGAAAGGGTTATCAGTTATGCTAGCCGGTCGCTATCCAAGGCAGAAGCCAACTATTCCACAACAGAAAAGGAGTGCCTTGCCATCATCTGGGCAACGTCAAAGTTTCGCCCCTACCTCTACGGCAGGCCCTTCAAAGTTGTGAGCCACCACCACGCCTTGTGTTGGCTAGCTAACCTGAAGGACCCTTCAGGTCGTCTCGCAAGATGGAGTCTGAGACTTCAAGAATTCGACGTTACCGTCGTTTGCAAGTCCGGACGAAAACACTCTGACGCCGACTGCTTGTCTCGCGCCCCCGTCGACCCGCCGCCGCAGGATCACCAGGAGGATGACTTTTTCTTGGGAACCATAAGTGCCGATGATTTCGCCGAACGACAGCGAGCCGACCTGGAACTCAGAGGCCTTGTGGAGTACCTCGAAGGCAAGACCGCCATTGTTCCAAAGGCATTCAAGCGAGGACTCGCGTCGTTTTTCTTACGAAACGGCGTTCTCATAAAGAAGAATTTCTCGCCACTTCGAGCAAACTACCTCCTCGTCGTGCCTTAAGCATTGCGACCAGAAATCCTGCAGGCTCTACACAACGGCCCGACGGCTGGACACCTCGGACTTTCCCGCACGCTCGCCAGAGTACAGGAAAAGTACTACTGGCCACGCCTTGCCGCCGACGTCGCTCGCTACGTAAGGACGTGCAGAGACTGTCATCGACGGAAGACACAGCCAACAAGACCAGCAGGCTTCCTTCAGCCGATCGAGCCTCCTCAGCGGCCGTTCCAGCAGATCGGGATGGACCTCCTGGGGCCGTTCCCAACGTCGACTTGCGGAGATAAAAGGATCGTCGTAACCACCGACTACCTCACCCGCTACGCCGAAACAAAAGCCCTGCCCAAAGGCAGTGCCGCCGAGGTAGCCAAGTTCTTCGTTGAGAACATCGTCCTTCGACACGGCGCCCGAGAGGTTCTCATCACCGACAGAGGTACGGCGTTTACGGCTGACCTAACCAGGCGATCTTGGCAATACAGCCACACAAGCCACCGCCGGACCACCGCGTACCACCCACAGACCAACGGCCTGACCGAGCGTCTCAACAAGACCATCGCCGACATGCTGGCCATGTACGTCGAGGTCGAGCACAAGACGTGGGGTGCAATCCTTCCGTACGTGACCTTCGCATACAATACGGCCGTCCAAGAAACGACGCAGATGACGCCATACCAGTTTGTCTACGGAAGGACCCCGGCAACGACGCTCGATGCCATGTTACCCAACGTCACCGATGAGGAAAACATCGACGTCGCCGTGTGCCTCCAGCGCGCCGAAGAAGCCCGGCAACTAGCCCAACTACGCATCCAGTGCCAACAAAAGAGTGACAGCCATCGCTACAACCTTCGATGACGACACGCAGAATACTAGCCCGGTGACCGTGTCTGGGTCTGGACACCGATACGACGACGTGGACTGAGTGAAAAACTTCTGCGACGATACTTCGGAGCGTATATGGTGCTTCGAACGTCTCGGCGAAGTCGACTACGAGGTTGTCCCGGATGGCATCTCGAACTCTCAGCGACGTCGGGCACGTCCCGAGGTCGTGCATGTGGTGCGCCTTAAACCGTTCCATGCGCGTTAAGGGACCTGCGGACTGAAGTTTTTTTTTCTTGCTTTATTGTTGTTGTTTATTGTTACATGCATTTTTTGTTCCATGTTCTGTTTTAAGCATCGGGGCGATGCTTTTTCAGAGGGGGGCATTGCCACGCGTGTTATTTTGATGTGCTCTGTTTAAACCGACAAAGACTGTGAGCAATGCTCGGCGCAAGATCGCGCCTGAGTGTTCGAGAAGCTTCACGTTCGTTGTAGATCGTTCTGTTAACATTTCGCACAGCACCCGAACACTCAAGATTATTCCAGAGCTTGCGCGACGACCAGTGATAAGGCTAGAATGTTCGACGCGTGATTTATAAAAGCCGGCGCATTCCAACAATGATCAGTTCATCGACGGCCGACGCTCTGTTCGCCGCTATCAGTGCCAGCGTGTATTGCTGTAATCTTACTTGCCGTTTAACGGCCACAAGTTCCGCCTAATAAACAGTTTCATCTTGGACACGTCGCCTGCTGCCTTCGTTGACGTCACGACCACGTGACACTATCTATCTATCTATCTATCTATCTATCTATCTATCTATCTATCTATCTATCTATCTATCTATCTATCTATCTATCTATCTATCTATCTATCTATCTATCTATCTATCTATCTATCTATCTATCTATCTATCTATCTAGCCGCCCACGACTTTGTGCTCTCCTGGCCGTATCGTTAATGGGATTTATACCAAATTTCTTATGGCATAACATGACTGTATGGCGAACATAAATGGCTGGTCATATCATGAAAATCATCACTAACTTGTCATGAAAAGCATGATTTACATGCCACGCTCATGGCGCGCTCGCGGCCGTTTCGTTAGCTTGATATACACCAAATTTGGTATTGCGTGACATGACTGCACGACAAACATAAATGACAGGTGGTAATATGGAAATCATGACTTGTCATGTGCAACATGACTTGCATGCCACGCTCAAGGTGCGCTCGCCGCCGTTTCGTTAGCTTGATATACACCGAATTTGGTATTGCGTGACATGACCGTATGACGAACATAAATGGCTGGTCATATCATGAAAATCATGACTAACTTGTCATGAAAAGTATGATTTACATGCCACGCTCATGGCGCGCTCGCGGCCGTTTCGTTAGCTTGATATACACCAAATTTGGTATTGGGTGACATGACTGTATGTCGAACATAAATGACAAGTGGTAATGTGGAAATCATGACATGTCATCAGCGACATGACTAGCATTCCACGCTCATGGCGCACTCGCGGCTGTTTCGTTAGCTTGATGTACACCAAATTTGGTATTGAGTGACATGACTGTACGCGAACATAAGTGGCAGGTGGTAACACGAAAATCTTGGCATGCATGTCATCTACAACGCCATTTACATGCCATGCTCATGGTGCGCTTGCGTCGAGTTCGCTAGTTTGATATACACCAAAATTGGTATTGCGCGACGTGACTGTATGACGAACATAAATGACAGGTGCTAACATGTAAAGCATGACATGGCTGCTTCGTATTACATCGATTCCCATAGTGCGTGGGATCTGCCTGCTTTTTTATTTGCATCATTCTTGATTTTTCGGTCACAGCAAAAGACGCCATACGCCGACACCGGCGCTGGAACTTCTGCTCTTTAACTCTATTGCGGTCTAATCATAGAAAAATAGTTCCTTATGTTGAATTTGCACGCAAGTAGGTTGGCTTCGGCACGTAAGAGAAAACAGCCATTTAGCGTACCACACTGAATGCGTCACCACGTCCCATCTGTGATATATATTGCATGGCATGGTTGGCTAGCGATAATTTTTTTACTCTGCCAAAGGATTGAGGTGTGTTGGCCTCCATAACAAGATATCACAATGATTTAAGCATATATCATGTCTATACCCATAGACCCTCAATACTTCTTACTGGTCATGAAACTTTGCCGTCCTTCTATGGGAGAGCTTTGTGTGCTGCCAACGTTTACAGTGACGAGGCGCCACCGGCGCTAAGGAGGCCAGAGATGCGACATCATGGTGTGTTTTCTCTGTTGACATTGTGTTTTATTGCGAGTGAGAGGTGCTGTTGCGCCTGTTACCGTTTTCGAACGTGCCGAATGGTTAGCTGCAGCTTGACAAACGATGCCGAAGACGTGCTGCGTGCTGCGCCGTCACTCCGGCTAAGGAGGCGCTCGTCGAGGCCAGCGAAGTGACGGCGTGTTGTGTTGGCTCTGTTCGGATGGTGTCGTGTCTTATCGCGTGTTTGCGGAGCTGTCCTTGTTACCTTTTTTGAACGCGACGAATTGTTAGCGGCAGCTTTACAAATGATGCCGAAGACATGCTCTGTACCACACTGTCGTCCGGCTGCAGAGAAACTGCCAAAAAAGTGTCATTCACGTTTTCCAGTGACCCCGAAAGACGAGAGAAGTGAAGATGGGCGATACCACGCCAAGAAACGCGTGCATTCTCGTTCACCTCAGCAAACGTTCGCGCATGCGAAATATATTTCGATAACGAGGACATCATTCGTGAACACGAGTGCGTAATACAAGGCACTATTTTTAGATTGCCGCGTGATAGAGCAAAGCCGAGGGCAGATGCAATTCTTGATGGCCTCTCGGCTTACTTGCCAAAGGAGTCGGCACCTCGGCAGTTGCCACACAGGCAGCCGGTCAAGCGTCCTCGGGATTTATCAGAATGAGACAACAGGCAGATTGGGCGATTTGGTGTGGTTCGATAATAAAATTACAACAGCGCTAACACACAGGACAAAGAACAGAAGTGACATACAGGTGCCCGTAAATCTCAGTACACGTGTTCTTGCGCTTCGTCTCCTTTGAAATGATGGCGCTGTGACGAGGCATTTTTCGCAGCACACCTTAGCTACTAAGGCACCGAGGCGGGTAAAAGAGCAGCATCAGGGTTTTTGCTAGGGTGAAGATATTATTAAAATATTATTGCTATACTCGCTTTATAATTTTGTACACGCAGCCTGCCGGATACAGAGAACCCAGCAACGCGCGGGCAATCTACAATTTTCCCCCCTTATTCTGTATTTCCTATGCCGAGAGTCAGTGCCACACCATAATCTACCCAAAAGTAACTTTTAACGCAGTGATATATTTTCTGAAGAGTTCAGGCTAAGTATTTTTTTCAAAGCGTAGATACGTCATCACGAAAAAGCATCATCGTGTAAGCTTCGCGTGTCAGTACTAGGGGTGTGCGAATATTCGAAAACTTCGAATAACGGATCTAACAGCATTCTATTCGATTCGGTACTCCAATCGAATAGTACGTATTCGAAAGACTGAATAATGTTCGTATAGTTCTCGAATAATCGGCACCGATGGAGAACCCCAAAGCAAGAAAGCTAGAGACGCTAAGATGATTACCGAATGCAGGCATTTTCCCCCCTGAAAACTCAATTTTTACATACTGCAGCAGCATCAGAGAAATAAGCTCCTGTCTTCATCTTGTAATAACTGAAGGTGGGGACAGCATCTGAATTCGGCTTCACGAATGACAATAGATGGATGCAAGTGTTGTGTTTACGTGGATTGTTCGTGCAGATACAGCAGGCAACATTGACGTTTTCATGCTTTCGGTGCCGAGGCCTAAGCTGTAATAAAGAGTTTGCCTGTATCACTGCTTCTTCAGCAGTATTTGTGACGATTGGTTAAAATTGTTCAGCATTTATGCATCTGTTTCAGGTAGTTAAAAGCAGACGACAAGGTATCACCGTCATTACTGTAGCCATAGGCGTGCGCAGGTTTCTATTTCAGGGGGGGGGGGGGGCGAAGGTTCATCGCGCGCCCCCCTCCCTATTAAGTCAATGTATGGGGCAGACTTTGCGCCCCCCCCCTCTCTTCGGTGACTAGGGGGGGGGGGCGGCCGCCCCCTCTGCCCCCCTCGTGCGCACGTCTATGACTGTAGCTACTGCTCTATTTCAACCTACAGTTACAAAATACATCGAACACCCAAGTCGCTGCTGTATGCGTGCTTACCTCAGTTTTCCTAATTGTGCTTTATTGAGTTGGTTAAAAGTAACCGTATTTTTTCCTTGGTGAAATTCTGTGTATAGTTATTCCCAGTAAAATGTTGTGAATTCTACGACTGTATTGATAATGGTTCTTTTACTATTCGAAAGCTATTCGAAGATATTCGATTCGGGGTCATCACTATTCCATTCATATCTGATGCGGTTCCACATTTCACTATTCGTACCCCCCTTCATGAGTAATTTCTTGTTATGCAGGCCAATCGCAGACGATACGTACGGCTGCATACTGGCAGTGTTGGTCCGGGTTCTTCCGCTGACGTCCGCTACAGCCTTGAAGAAAATCAAACACGTCAAACAGGCATGGCCTAAAAATGTTTGGGTAAACCGATGTGCAGCGGTGGTGAGGGGGGTGAATGCCGATTTCGCCACGATCGAAAGGAATGGAACATTGCCGCAACCAAACAGACATTAATGGCCGCCGCGCTGAGGTGCGCCGCCTCTGAGCGACAGAAGAGTAGAATATGAAACCCCACTGAAGAAAATAAAAAAAATTACACCATCTCCCGCTAAAGGGAACCATGTGTAGATGTGAAGCAGCGGGCGCTAACGCTTACACTGGCGGCGGCGTTGACGCTGGCGCTCATCGCAGCGTTGCGTAGGAGGGAAAACTAGGGAGGCGCAAAGCAGGCTGTGATGGAGCAGTGTTTCCTACTGGAACATGCCAATCGCTGCTAATGGGCAATGAGAGACAGAATATTCCGACTGGACACAGAGACCCGCACTCCGCTTTTAATTAACGCGCACGCTGCGAATTTTTATTGTTCAACAACGCACAGGAGAAATCTCCCACCGGCACCACCTTGGATGTCAAGATCCATTGCCATATATACGGGGTGGCCAGTGAACGGTTGTGCAGCGCGAGAAGTCGGTTTTTTCAACCAAGAAACTCGCTAGCAGACGCTGCCGGCGTCGGCGTCGCGAGGCGAGAGAGGGAGGGGGGGTGCGTAGGAGAGGGGAGAGGGGGGGGACGCGCAATGGGAGTGTGGACGCCGCGGGCAGGTATGCCTATAGGAGAGAGGGGGGAGCGTAGGAGAGGGGGGACGCGCATGCGCAGTGGGAGTGTGGACGCCGCGGGCAGGGATGCCTAGAGGAGAGAGGGGGGAGCGCAAGAGGGGAGAGAGGAAGGGAGGCGCATGCGCAGTGAGGGTGTGGTATCCGCGGGGAGGGATGCCTAGAGGAGAGAGATGGGGGAGAGGAGGTTTTTTATTTTTTTATTTTTTTTGAAATGTTTGCGCATGCGCAGTAAGGGTGGTCACGCCGGCACACCACCACCGGATTAAGCTTCGCCATCAGATGCTTCACATCTAAAACTTCCCCATCTCCATCTGTAGATGCGAAGCAGGAAGCAGCGGGGAGATGGTTAGCGTGATCGGGAGAAACGTCGCCGCTCCCGTTTCGCGGCAGCGGTGCAGGCGCTCATCGCGGCGCTGCACAGGATAGAGAATGAGGCGCGCGCGCTCCGTCATTTTCATAGCGCGGAACTACTGTGGCGCCCCCCAGCGGAGTATGCAGCTGTCGCACCACCTGTTGTGCGCGCCGCTGCGTGGAGGATTCCTAGGGGGGGAGAAGGGAGGGGACCGAAGGAGAGAAAAGAAAGGGGGGAATGGATGCGCATGAGCTGTGGGGGGTGTGGGACGCAGGAGGCGGGCGCCGCTTCGTAGAGTAGATGATTCCTAGAGGAGAGGAAAGGGGGCGAGCGTACGAGAGGAGAGAGAGGGTGAGGAGACGCGCACGCACTGGGACGCGGGCGCCGCTCCGTAGAGTAGAGGATTCCTAGAGGAGAGAAAGGGGGTGAGCGTAGGAGAGGAGAGAGAGAGGGAGGGGACGTGCATGCGCTGGGGGGTTTTGGACGCGGGAATGAGGGACGGAGAAAGCCCCCCGCAAGCACATGCAAGATCAAGGAATGGAGTAAACCTGCGCGATAGACACCACCTGCATAGCCATTGCAAAGCAGCCTCTCGGCCATGACTCTGGTGACTGTGGTGGTGGTTGACGGCCTTATTTACTACAGTGTTCTGGTTCGCATAGTGGGTGCTTCCCTACTTCATGAAAGTGGCCGGACGCTGGACGCGGGAGGGACGGACAAACCCCCCGAGCATAAGATGCTTCGCATCTAATATCCGCGAAGCCACCAGAGCGAGTCTCCGCCACGGAAACCTCGTAACGCAACAACGCACCAAAAAACTCGCCGTTTAAACGGCTGTTATGAAAGCCCCCTTGTCTAAAGCGGCGCCCCTGGTGGGAGGTTCTGTCTCTATACCAAGCCTTGCCCGAACTTTCATGAGCAGTAGAAAGTATTGAAGGACTATGCCATAACATCACCGCACTTCATAACGCTGAATTTCTCAAGCGCTTAATATTTGCTTTGTTTAGAATTTCTAATATTAACAGGCAGCTTAAGCTCGGCAACAAGTACAACGTCGTTGTTACAATTATTTCGAGAACTTCTTCACAGGCGAAGGTCAGCAATAGGACAGTACTTGGAGCATCGCTCAGAATTTTGTCTTCGGGTTTCACTACGGTAATGTAGAGCTCTAGCTTTTGCTTAAATAGCTGCCAGTTTTTGGAGATGTCACCTGGGATGAGAAAAGGGTCTAGCGGCTTCAGAATATTCAGATCAGTGCCGTAGCT
>JALIZH010004029.1:0-10486 GCA_030522465.1 Rhipicephalus appendiculatus | reverse complement strand
CCTAGTCTTCGTGCTTCCGGCTTTGAACGCACTTGTGGCTTTGTTTATTGTTGCGTTTTCGTTCTGTTTCAGACAAAAGAATGTACCGTTGTGAACTTCATGAGCGTGTTTGAATTCGTGAGCCTCAAAAGGTGAAGGTGGTGAGGCGTATCTGCTGAACCTTTGCATAACTTCGTATTGCGGCAAAGCGAATTCAGGCCACATGTAGCCAAAAGAACGAAGACTAGGCAAGACTAGGCAAATTTGTGTAACACCCATGATTCCCATGCTGGCTGAAGCGCCGTGTGTTGCAGCTCCCATCGACACTAGCGCCAGAGTTCCCCTCTAGTGTATTTATAGGAAACTCTATGGTTTCCAGTGTTCGTCCAAAACCGAAAGAAGAGTGCGACGAAGCTGTAATGGCTGAGGCAGGTTCAAATAATGTATCTCTAGCCGAGGCTCTAGGATATATTAGAAAGTTGCGAGACCTCGTGTCACAGACATAATCTGTGCCCGAGGAAGCGCACATGAACGTAGGCTCTCTGGAAAGCTTTCTATTTTCTTGCACTTTAAAAGGGCACCAGTACAAATTAAAATTGCATAATTAATTTCAAAACAAATTGCAATTCACATGTTTGACTAGATTTCTGCTGTGCTCAATGCTGTTCCCTATTCCAGTTAATATTCAGTTTAGTGAACTATTTATGCGAAAGCCTTTAATGTCTGATGCTCACGTCCGTCCGGCGTCCGTCCGTGTCCATCCGTCCGTCCGTGTCCATCCGGACCGCCCGTGTCCATCCGACCGCCTGTGTCCATCCGTCCGTCCGTGCCCGTCCGTCCGTCCGTGTCCATCCGTCCGTCCACCCATTTCCGTCCGTCCGTCCGTGTCCCCGTCTGCCCCTGGCATCTCAACGTCTCGCCCACCAGCCGCCGCTCTATCGTCGTCGCCATGGCAGCCCACGTCAACTCGACCAGTCAAGCATCCGTGTTTTGGTCAGACTGACAGTTGTGTTGCGACCCGGGGTGTCACAGCTCGAGATACAAGGTCGTGGTTTCCCGCCGCTGGCCCCAGCCGTTGCGACCCGGCCTTTGCAGGCACCGGAGACTCGGGAGGAAGATGCCGAGGCAGCATGAAGAGACTGAAGGGAAACTGAACTGAGGTATAATTACATTATTTACATGGCGAGCATCTCGTGATACAAGACGAAGATTTCGCTACATCGTGACGATCTCGTCGAAGGCCCGTGTCGAAGCTCTCCGAATCCTCCCAGGGAGCCCGCAGGGGCTGATTATAAAGAGTCTCTTTTCCCCAGATCCCTAGATGGGGGAACAGCTCCAAATTGCGCTGTCCAATCACGCGACACATGCCACTTCCGACGGTGCCGCCCACACCCGCCCAGGTCTACGTGCCTGACAGGGGTGTTGCCACAACATTGCACCAGTGGCACCAAGGTGGTGGCGTGAGAACGCCGCAGGATGAGGGGTCCTACGCTCGCACTATGTGGCGCATCAAAGGTCCGCCGCTCGACACGCAATTAGCGGGATGGGTTGTCATCCGCGGCGACGCTCTCGTTGTCCCCTCAAGAAAGGTGTCGCGACCGAAAACCATTGCGGTCGTCTCGCCGAACACCCTGCGCGTCGGACTCCATGGCGCCTCACTTTCCGGCTAGGAAGGACAATACACGTATTTGCAACGTCTGTGAGCAGGCCAACAGCCCCTCGGCGACTTGTTCGTAGAACAGGAAACGCCGCTCCTCCGTAGGCCCAGGCGCCGGTCATAACAGTTGCCACTCACTCAGACTGAACTCTGGTTCTTCTCCGCTCGGCCGCTCAGCCGCGTTAGAGCTAGACTATCTAGTTTAGATAATTGAACTTACGTTTAGGTTGTAATTAGGAGTGGTTTACCGTGTGCAGTGAACTTCTTTACTAAGCGTCATTTTGTGTACATATATACTTTTCACTTTAATTCGTGATTAAATGTTTCGTGTGTTGGTTTGTTAAACCAACTGCTTTGTCAATAAGACTGTCAGTGGCTCAGCCATAGAGGGCCGTTACGAGCCAAAAGAATTTGCATCACAACACCCAAGGTGCACGTCTGCTTCTTCAAGACTTCTCGTAGAAGTTCTGTAGCTTTTACGGCGAAAACCTTTAATGTCTCATGCTCACGTCCGTCCGGCGTCCGTCCGTCCATCCGTCCGTCCATCCGTCCGTCCATCCGTCCGTCCATCCGTCCGTTCATCCATCCGTTCGTGTCCGTCCGTCCGTCCGTCCGTCACGTCCGTCCGTCCGTCCGTCCGTCCGTCCGTCCGTCCGTCCGTCCGTCCATCCGAGCCCTGGCACGGAGCCAGGTGGCTGCCGGGGTGCGCAAACGGACGCCGGTGGCGTCGGACTCTACAGCGCTCGCGCTTTGCTTGCGTAGCGTCGCTGTGCCAAGCGTTTGGAATCATTCTGACCGACGCCGTTTCAATGGACACAGGCGTTCGCGGAACACAGTTTGGAATTTACAAAGGGTGCGTAAATTTAAGCGCTGGAACGCGGATGGCGTTTGCACAATGCGCAAATGCGAGAAAATCCGAACGGAGGAATATTATTCTCGCGTCTCGGTGCGACTCGCGGTAAAAAATTAAACATGAAAACACGCACACATTCGGTTTGTGTGTTATCCCACTGAGAGTGTAAAAGAAAAAAACTTCCCCATCTCCCGCTAAAGGGAACCATGTGTGGATGCGAAGCAGCGGGGAGATGATTAGCTTGAGTGGGAGAAACGTCGCCGCTCTCGTTTCGCGGCGGCGGCCCGGGCGCTCATCGCGGCGCTGCACAGGAGAGAGAATGAAGCGCTCTCCGTCATTTTTATACCGCGGAACTACCGTGGTGCTCCCAGCGGAGTATGCAGCTGTCGCACCACCTGTCGCGCGCCGCTCCGTAGAGGATTCCTAGAGGGGAGAACGGGGGAACCATAGGAGATGAGAGAGAGGGGACGCGCATGCGCTGTGGGGGTGTGGGACGCGGGAGCCGCTCCTAGAGTAGAGGATTCCTACAGCAGAGAAAAGGGGGTGAGCATATGAGAGAGGGGGAGAGGACGCGCATGCCCTGTGGGACGCGGGCGCCGCTCCGTAGAGTAGAGGATTCATAGAGTAGAGTAAGGTGGTGAGCGTAGGAGAGGAGAGATAGGGGGGAGGGGACGCGCATCCGCTGTCGTGGTGTGGGACGCGGAGGCCGCTCCGTAGAGTAGAGGATTCCTAGAGGAGGGAGAGAGGGGGAGGGCACGCGCATGTGCTGTGGGGGTGTAGGACGCGGGACGCGGGCGCCGCTCCGTAGAGTATTCCTAGAGGAGAGAAAGGGGTGAGCGTAGGAGAGGGGGGGAGGGGACGCGCATGCGCTGTGGTGGTGTGGGACGGGGGGAAGGAGGGACGGACTACATGGCGAAATTCGCTCGACTAGGCCAGTAAACAGTTCGCTTTCAAAGGAAGAACAGCTACCCGAGCAAATGGCGTGTGCATTAACATAGCCACGGCACCTTCACGTGACGCTTTGTGGTTGCAAAAGTTGGTGGCTATAGACCTTTTTAACGGAGAGGGCTGTTGCACGGCTGTTGCACGGCTGTGTCACGGGCTCTTGCACGGCAGTACAAAAGCCGACGTGACAGCCTTGGCAGTGCATTTTTGGGGGGTCACGCATGTTAACAACAGCCCAGAGAGGACTATGGCGGCGCCCAAAGAGCCTTCGCTGACAAGGTGCGTACTACCACCTCAAAGATTAACAAAGAGTGTTTCATAAAGAGCAGTCATACAACATATCTCAACCCTCGCAAAACAGAGAAATGCGTTAGCCTGTCGAAGGGAACGTCACTAGCATCGCTGTTTCATCGGTGTCCGCGAAGTGAAGCTGGCTGAATTTTTTTAAAGCTCTTCTAGTTTAAAACGTGCGATTATTCACTAACGCTAGTCATTAGGCCGCGTAATGTAGCATTTTGAGAGCTTTACAAAGATCCCTAGATTCAATAAAAAGACGCGAAATCACTGAATTGGACAGAAAGCGCCTAGATCTAAAGATAAATATCTTGGGTTGGTACCACCGGTTCATGCTCAGTTTTGCTTTGTTGTACAAAAAATCTAAATTGAGTGACATAAAGTGACATAAAGAGTCGACGACAAAGCTAGGTCTTTAGGTCCATAATGTCTACGTTGAATTCGCCGACTACTATAGAGGGTTTGTGCTTGTAGGTGTTTTACATTGATCTGTCACAATTATGATTGATAGTAGTGCATTGTTAAACCTTTTCTTTGTGTTATGCTTTCACTGATGGGTGCTTAAATGTAGGTGTTATTACGGTGTTGTGGCCTTTTATTTTCTTTTTGTTAACCTTTCGTTAACCTTTTACACGGTACAGTGCCGTGACGGACACCGCGAACGTGGGCATCGACGGTCAAGCCTCGACCTGAAGGTGTTTCGCCCATAAAATTGGGAAGTGAGTCGTGTTCACAGCAAATCGATGGGTGAACGGTAGTCACTTCTGCGATGACGCCTTAGGAAGGGCGCCACGATCGGTCGGTGTGCCTTGCACGCGAAATTGAAATGGAGCTGTGCGGAGGTTTTTGCATTTGTTGAGTGAAGTGATCACTAACACACCATTAAAACTTTAGTTATTTGCACGATTTAAATAATGCAACACATTTGGATGCATTGTCGCAGTAAATGAGCTCCTTCTGCGGCGCCTGAGCTTGCACACCTCCTTTCGCATAACAGTCTCCTGGATCGACTGCATGTTTACCGTTTTGAATCCAGAAAGCATAAAAAACCACTTCGCTGTTCATTCCATGCAAAAGTGCGCATATCTAGCTACTATAATAACATCATGTTACGCAACGAAATACACGGCGAGATCCGCAAGGACAACGTTAACAGCATCAGGTGAGTTCCACGAGCACTCCTCGCCTACATCAGCCAGGGGAACTGTCGCGATGTTTTCGATAGGAATATCACGACCAATGAACAATTCTGCTACATTGTTTTAGACATATTGCTCCTCGAAGTATCTGAAAAGTAGCATTAATGCAGCTAAGTGCTGCGCGATTCATTCGGAATGTTGGATGTATGCTGTGTGAATACTTCCCTCCTCCTCCCCCTTACTCTCTTTAACACCCCCTTACTACTATACTATGCAAGGCTATGTTATGATATGTTAGCGTGCCTGTGTAGCCGAGTGGTGAAGATGCTCGCCTTGGAATGGTGGCTGCGCAGGTTCGAATCCAGCCTCGTCAACAATTTTTTTTCGCCAAGAATTTATCTCTTTCTCTTTCTTTCTATAGCTTTCTCTCTCTCTCTCTCGCTGTTCTGTACTCGTTCTCTGGTGTGCCGGACAAATCGGTGGCGTACTTTGTGAGCGAAGGAAAAAAGGAAGGACAGGACGACGAGAGCGCGTGCCGGTTCATGATGTTGATAGCTTTTGTTCACAGGTTACGGACTGCTTGCCGGCTTAAATCGCACAGCTGGTAAAGCATTTAGCGAAATGGAAGCTATCAAAAATACACAGCATGACTATCACCCAGTATAAAAAAAGGGTCCTTGTATTTATTCTGCAAATTATGGATGCAAATGTGGAAAATTAGAAACTGACTACCACCTCGAAAGCAGCAAGCACAAGAAAGGCGCTACAGATTGGCAATCGACCTGAGCAATCACATCCACGTCTTCAATGAATTGCCAAAGTGAACTCTACAAATATGTCTGTCTATGTAACAAATGGTGCCATCTGCGAGCCCTTCATATGCAATTACTCCAGTGAAAATGTGTACAGAAGACCTTCTGTGGCTGTTAATATTGTCACGCAGTGCAGGCAGAATGCAGTCAAGCAGGCACCAACAGCGTAATGAAACTGAGAGAAATTCTTTATTGAGCGAACTTGTGCTCACAAGAAAGAAAACTAAAAATGGGGAATCACACGGCCGCGGATAGCCAGCCGAAAGAAAACGCCGCCCAGCAACAACTACCTGGTTGGGTCCTACACAAAACGAGAAACGGCTCGCTCCTCGCCTACTCGGCTTGTGATTAGCTAGCGCACAGTACTTATTCCATTGTGCACTGTTTACCTCAGAAAGAAGCGTCGCCCTAAAACCAAAGCATTCGTTATCAATGCAAGAGAGCGTGTGGTGAAGATAGCCGGTTCGTACTAGAACGCGTGGCAATATGCTGTTTCTTATTTCTAATAAGACTCTGAAGAAATGGACTGATAGCAAGGTATTATTCTTTGTGAAAGGGGAATGAATCTGAATTAGTCATTATAGGGATTTTCCTTGAAATCAAGGGAATTCAGGAGGGTCAATCTGGGTATAAAACATTCGCTCAGCTTGGCATCACTGGTCTGAACTGTTCACGCGGGGCGCGCCAACAAACTGGCGATTGATACCACTTTCACCTCCCGCGTCATTTCACCTCCCGCACGCTTTTGCCGCTAGCGTTGTCGTACTTTTCAGGTAACGCAAGCGCAGTAGGTCCTAACACGACGCTAGCTCTCTGCTCGCTCGATCGCTCTCTTCATTGTGCTTCCGCAGCACGTTTCTACGCTTTTGATGCTCTCGCTTTGTTGCTTTCACTGTAGTTAGTCTCCGCTGGGGTCTCCGTTGTATCCCTTTCATCCTCAAGCTGTGCGAGTCGTTCACTGGGTCACTGAGGAGGATGACGACCCGAAACACACGAACGGGCGCTTAACAGCTGCGCTTGAAGGCGACCGTTGTCTATAGACTCCAATGATGTTTATGCGAATCGCATTTCTTTATGCGAAGTTTACAAACTTAGTTCCAAGACAAACATGGCAGAACCTTTTTTTTCTTTTTTTTTTCACTTTTCTCATACCAACAGCGAGTCGGGCGTTCTCGTTACATCTACAGGCAAGCACCGAACGAGTCAGTTGCGCAATGTTTATATCTTGAATTCCACGGTGAAGTTTGCGACGTCTTCATTGTGCGAGCATTTGAATTGACATAAAAAAAACATGTTGTCTTGAATGAACTACTTAGCTCTTTTTTCCACTACCTCTCTAGGGTCGAACAGCGCCGAAAGTTGGTCGGAAGAGCAATAACTTCCAGTTGTCGCTTGAGAGCCTGCTCCACTTCACAAACATCAGTGGTACGGATGCGAATCAAACATGTCTAGAGTGGCGCAGCGCGTGGCTGCGGATGCTGTTGTCCGCAGCGGCTACCTCACGTTAGCTACAAGCTTCCGTTGATGCCTGAATTATAGCACAAGGACCTAGAATGCACTGTGACTATGTTACGTAACATTAAGGCGTCACTCTTCGCATATTTCTGCAGAAAACGGCAGCTGAAGCGGCCGGCGTGGCGCTCTAGCAAGTGTGATTCGTCTGTACAAGCAAAAGTTTTGCTCGCCTTTTTCTTTTCTTGTTTTTTTTTCTTTCTTTTTTTTTACAGGTGAGGAAGGGAATGCTGACGGGTGTTGCGAAAAACTCATGTGCTTCAGGGTCGTAGCCGTAACAAAAGTATTGAAAGCTGAGTTGGTACGGTAGCATGCTTGGGTACAACACGAGTACGACGAAAACGGAATAAAACTGAAGGGACACGGACGAGTGCTCACGGCTGGGCAGTATCGAAGATACATGTATCTTAGATACTCTTTGGGTATCTTGTATCTGTATCGCGATACGTCTCGCAAAACAAGTATCTGTATCTGTATTTGCGATACATTCAATAATGTATCGTGTATGTTAAGATACAAGATACTGCTATAGAAACGCGACCCTGCGAAACAACAAACGTCGGCTGAACTCGGCTTTTCAAGTTGATACTGCTGCCACTAAGCCACCTCAATAAAGCGGACGACAGTGATATTCATTTGTCTATCCGCCAGAGTGTTCCAGTGAGCATATGAAATAAGGTCTATGTGCGTCTTTATTGGTGCAGCAGAGTCACGCGATGGCGCTCGAGCCATCTCGACAAAAACAAGCGCGCGAACGTCTACGTGCAGCCGACCTTTTTTGTTTCTCGATGTTTTCTTTCTTTTTAGCTGTGTCGGTGCCATGAACCTTGTTTGTAGCCACGGTACTGTGCTGCGTACTCCAATGCGTGCGGCGTCTTTCGCTCAAATTCAGTTGCGGCTACAGTGTTCTTATTGAAGTTCGTCTTGCGTGGTGCTTTGTTACAAATTCTCAAAAATGCAAGAATGAAGTTGTTTTGCGTCTCGCTGCTTTCACACAGATTTCACAGATCTCGTCAATGTAAGCTTAACTTGCACACTGTGTGGCTTATATGCAAATTAGATTATAAGAACCGTCCCACCACCGGTGTCAAATCTATATGCAATAGAACAAGCATTTACGTAACAGATGATATTTTGGCGTACAGTATCTTTGTTCTTCGTGCTAAATTATGCAAGAAGTTTTTTTAATGATAGCTTGATTGTTAGCACAAGTGCTTTCTTTGCTGTCCTCCGTTTGCATTCCACACATTACCTAGGCCACTGTGTAGTTTTTTTTTTTCCGTTTGTTAACTGTAATGAGTGTTCTGTAACCTCCTCCTCTATTCCTTCTCTTTCTTATTCTTGTTTTCAAGTGTCTGTGTCATTGTTACTACTTACGTACCTACATTCGTTGTGAGTTTACTGTTCAGGCGATGTTACGGCAAAGGTAAAATAATATGAGCGTGCCTAGTGCTTACAGGAACGAAAATTCTGCTTACGATTTAATAAAACAGCAAAATTGAGTTTACATTATATAATAATGAAAAATTATAACAACAAATCTTAAAGACGTTGGAAATAGGATTTTAGAAACATAATACCAACTTCTACGGTTTTTCTCATCCGCGTCCCCACGAGCCCTTTAGTGGTATTTTCCGTGGGCACTGAGTTTTTTTTTTTTTTTCTGTCCTTAACACCTTAGTTGACGATACATCATGCTCTATTTTCATAGCTTTTAGGGGTGCCACTTGTATTGTGTTTATAAAGGGTGTCACGTAACTGGAACCAAATATTTGCAAAGAAGTTAACCTCAACCGAATAAAACCAACGACGGGGTTTACCGCCATGCGGCTCTCATTGTAACAGTTATGTTATTTATTTTGGGGCCAAGTGCGTTTCTTTACGTTTTATAGGGCATTCTAAAAACGACAGATCTGATTTTTTTGGAAAGGTACATGCTATAGTAGCGATTCTTCCACCGTTTAAAGAGAGCCGGAGAAATATGACCATGTTACGGCGCTCGTACGCTATATATATTGTGCTGCAGCGCTCAAAGACCTGCTTCGAGCGACACAACCAGCAAGTTGACCGCGGCGAAATGAGCGGCCGTGACTTAGGCATCGGCCCCACAGCGCGTCAAAATTTCTGACCGCCACACACGGCAAAGAAACGCCATAGAAGCGACAAGCTGACGGTCCGCGCGCCGGTTGTTTCGCTCCAAGCGCGTTTAAGAGCTCTGCAGTACGATAGCGCATGAGCGCAGTCAGGTGGCTTTATTTGATATTTCGTGTGCTTTCTTTAAAAGCCAGAAAATATTTCCCATGGCGAATGTACGCCGCCAAAAAACAATTGCTTCGGTCATTTTTAAATGCGTTCTACGATGTGACGAAGCGCACTCTGCCCTAAAGTGAATATTAAAAATGTTGCATATTTGACCATAGTTAATCAACCAAGTAAGCGCAATATAAAAATACCAGAACAAGCGCCACGTGACGGTAAACCATATGCCATTGGTTTCATTCAGTCATGGATAAACGCTATTATTTTTAATATTTGCTTATCCTTACGTGAAACACCCTGTGTACTTATTCAGATACATATTTTTTTGCGGAATCGCCTTGCTATTTGACTTGGGTATATTCGCTTTCCTTTTTTTAGGTCTCTGTAAAGTCCTATTTTTGTGTTACAAAAAAGCAGATAAGCAAGCTAGAAGTTGCAATAGTGTGAATGGCAGCGATATCCTGCAACGCTTTCTGCCACATAAAATACATCTGGGAAGCTTCTGGGCGAAGTTCTCTCGGAGAGGAAATAGTAAAAGATTGCACGTTAGTGAATATGCTGCTAACGAACACTTTACGCAATGTAGAACATAAAAAATCACAGCAGTTTTATGTCCTCAGTGAACAGTGAGCGCTGACACGGTAGTTATCGTCTTCACATGATGCTTCACAAAAATATCGCTACCAGCGTTGTCGCTGCTCTACACCCGTAGGGTGATGCGGCACAACGAAAACGGTAATACGCTTACGGAAAAGGTAAGACTGCACCGGTATTTGTGCCATCTTGCGGAGGCTTCTTATTGAAGTTCTTGCAATTAGACGGCAACCCGCTTGCAGGTCACCAAGTAGAGCAGCGACACCCATTAAATACAAAAGTGTCAACTAAACAAATGCCAATAATTTGTGTTGGAATGAAACTAATATACATTAAGCAAGAAAAGCTTTTGCGATTCAAACATATATTTCATTAAAATAAACAAAGTTGGTCGCAGTGAAGACATTTTCAAGCAAACACTTCTGTACATAGGTTACCAATA
>JALIZH010004027.1:0-10648 GCA_030522465.1 Rhipicephalus appendiculatus | reverse complement strand
TGTCTTGCTTGTGAAAGAGATAACGAAGTGGCAGCATTAAAACAATGAACACTAAAGGATAATACCCTTATGAGAATATAGGCCTACAACTTTGTGATTACATGTATATCTAGATTAAGCGTGCCGAGCGACGAGTCTAATGCATGCGAAAAAAAAAATAAATAAGAACACAATAAAAACTGCAGCGCATTTCCAGGCACACTCATAGCTGTAAGCGGAAAAAACCATAAAGAGAAAAAACAGCTGACAGTAAGACTGTGTTTTATTAATACGAAACAGCGCGAAAACACGAAGACACAGAAAGAACCGACGGGACATTAATTATCGCATTAATGAAGCCGTACCAACAGGCTCGAACCCACACCCTTTTAAAGTAAGATTGTGCTCCATTATAGGAACATGAGCAGCTGAAACACATCTTACGAGTGAACAATGGTTTTGATTAATGGTTCACCTGCGTTCTAATGTGCTTGTCAGTGCACACAGTTCACTCTGAAATCATTCCACTTTCGTTAGTAAGAACTTTCACTGAGATGGTGTATCGTATGCTCCCCATTATGGCCTAAAAGAAATGCTCTTCCCGACATTTGCCATTCCGGCTTTTCTCTGAAACGCCTCCGACGTCTTACCTACTGAGCTAAACTGGCGCTTCCAAGATAAGAAGCCTTTGCACTCTGGTTTTATGATATCGTGCTACTTGGAACGGAACTTTTACGTCACCGCTTTCGTCACACCGGGCTTCACATTTGACATTTCCTTTCATGTAATCATGCTATCAAGCAGAGTGCGCATGCCTGCTATCTAGGAGCCTTTGCGCGCGGTTCGCATCTCTCTCTATTTTTCTCTCAAGCAGTAAACTTAGACGCCGCTCACGCCTCCGACCATGGTGGCCGTTGCTGCTTCATCGATCTCACGTTGAGCAGGACGTCGATGGCATGGTACCACCTACGGAAGCTGCTGCTTTTGCTGCTTGCGGACCGGTGCAGCTAGCCGCTTGCTGGCGCGGTCGTTCATTTGAACATTATTTGAACGTTCATTTGAACATTCACAACCTATCAGGACTGCTTAGGTGCCCTCGGATCTTTTTCATCTTCATCTTCAATCGTTAAATTCCACCACTTCATCCCTGTATTAAGTTTATTGATAAAAATAAGTAGGTAAAGCGAAGATGCAAGCGGCGACCTGGTTGTATTCAAGCGATGCTTGCATTGCCTGACTTGTGAAGCAGGTAACAGAGTTCCCAAAAACCCTCGTCACGAACAAAAAGTTCTCCTCACCAACAGCTGGCACGCACCAGAAAAAACAACAAATAAAGCTTAACAAGTTTCCTTTCCGGGGCTGGTTTGGGCCCGGGCCATCCCGGTACGAATTCGAGTGCCTCGACCACAAGGCCACGTGCCCACGCTCGCCCGACGTGAAATGTACTGAAGTGTACGAATAAGTTTTAGCGGCGATGCGAAAAAATTACACCATCTCCCGCTAAAGGGAACCATGTGTAGATGTGAAGCAGCGGGCGCTAACGCTTACACTGGCGGCGGCGTTGACGCTGGCACTCATCGCAGCATTGCGCAGGAGAGAAAACTGGGGAGGCGCAAAGCAGGCAGTGATGGAGCAGTTTTTCCTACTGGAACATGCCAATCGCTGCTAATGGGTAATGAGAGACAGAAGACTCCGACTGGACACAGAGACCCGCACTCCGCTTTTAGTTAACGCGCACGCTGCGAATTTTTATTGTTCAACAACGCACAGGAGAAATCTTCCACCGGCACCACCTTGGAGGTCAAGATCCATTGCCATATATACGGGATGGCCAGTGAACGGTTGTGCAGCGCGAGCAGTCGGTTTTTTCAACCAAGAAACTCGCTAGCAGACGCTGCCTGCGTCGGCGTCGCGAGGCGAGAGAGGGGGAAGCGGAGGAGAGGAGAGAGAGGGGGTGACACGCATGCGCAGTGGGAGTGTGAACGCCGTGGGCAGGGATGCGTAGAGGAGAGAGGGGGGGGAGCGTAGGAGAGGAGAGAGAGGGGGGGGACGCGCATGCGCAGGGGGGAGTTAGACGCCGCGGGCAGGGATGGAGAGAGGGGGGAGTGTAAGAGGGGAGAGAGGAAGGGAGGCGCATGCGCAGTGAGGGTGTGGTTGCCATGGGGAGGGATGCCTAGAGGAGAGAGAGGGGGAGAGGAGGTTTTTTATTTTTATTTTTTCTTTAACTGTTTGCGCATGCGCAGTAAGGGTGGGCACGCGGCACACCACCACCACCACCACCACCGGATTAAGCTTCGCCATAAGATGCTTCACATCTAAAACAGCTGGTAAGCAGTACACTTGCTTCGGGCGCTTCGTTGAAACATTTCGTGTTGGTGGGCTAAAAGCGATCTTCTGGACAACGCGTCAGGTCGATATCAGGAATTGCACATTTCAGGAAAATTCTGACATCGAGAAAATTGAATTTCTAACCCACTTTTTTATGATCTCGTCATGGTCCTTTCGTAGGGCCGTTCTAGGGGCTGGTGAACGCTGGAAAGAACATGAAATAGGATATACCAGTTCATCCCGGAAACAGCTTTTCGGCCATGGCCGCTACCTATGGTCAAACTGAACGCTTATATTACGAGGGAGCATTGGGAAATATGGAAAGAATGAATGAAAGAAAGAAAGAAAGAAAGAAAGAAAGAAAGAAAGAAAGAAAGAAAGAAAGAAAGAAAGAAAGAAAGGAAACAAAGAAACAAAAGCAGAAGGTCAAGCAAGCCCATGGAAAGCTTAGCTCTCCCCCCATTTCCGCAAACAGGGGATGGCCTCGCGCATTTTATTGCGATAGCATTTATACGGACACTCTCGGCAGATTTTGTCCTGTTGCCGTAGCCGTCGTGTCCCGTATATATATATATATATATATATATATATATATATATATATATATATATATATATATATATATATATATATATATATTCAGCAGGAAAGTTCAGTGGGTGCGGTCTGTGTAAGAAAAAAAACGGGTATATATATATATATATATATATATATATATATATATATATATATATATATATATATATATATATATATATATATATATATATATAAAATGTTACGTGGAATACAAGCAATGAGCCAGTAGTAAACAGCACCGCTCGCACAACAACGTCAACCTCTTCACTTCTGTCCCAGACACATTTTAGGGTATATCCCACTATGAGCTTTCTCCGTCAGTCAAAACCACATAACACAACCCCCCGGCGGCGAAAGCGCCGACCCGGCGCGTCTATGGGGCCACAGCAGAAGGAGGGTGGTAGCGCTTGAGCCTTGATACATGGACGACGTCACGGGATAACAGCGCAGAGGATGTCGAGGGATTATCGGGCACAATTTCGTACGTAACGTCGGTCACTTGTCGAAGCACGCGGTATGGGCCCGTGAAACGAGAAAGGAGCTTCTGAGAAAGGCCTGCATGTCGCGTAGGGGACCAAAGAAGAACGAGGGAACCCGGCGGAAATTGTTGGTCGCGATGCCGCTCGTCGTAACGATGCTTCTGTGTTTCTTGGGACGCCGTTAATCTGTTGCGGGCAAGCTGACGGGCGTGGTCAGCGTAAGCAATGGCGTCGCGTGCGTATTCCATGGTAGTCTGTGCGGCATCATTCGGCAGGAAGGTATCCAACGGCAATGTTGGTTCGCGTCCAAACAAAAGGTAAAATGGGGAGTATCCAGCAGTGTCGTGCCGGGAGGAGTTGTACGCGAACGTCACGTAGGGCAATGCGAGGTCCCAGTCACGATGGTCGGCCGAAACGTATTTGGATAGCATGTCTGTCAGAGTCCGGTTTAAGCGCTCTGTGAGCCCGTTTGTCTGGGGGGTGGTACGAGGTCGTGAGCTTATGCTGGGTGGAGCAGGAGCGCAGGATATCGTCAACCACTCTTCAAAGAAATGTACGGCCTCTGTCTGTCAGCAGTTGACGCGGGGCACCATGCACTAAAATAATGTCACGTAGTAGAAAATCGGCGACCTCTGTAGCGCAGCTTGTTGGCAGGGCTCGCGTAATTGCATAACGGGTTGCGCAATCGGTAGCAACCGCGACCCACTTGTTTCCGGAGGCAGATGTTGGAAAGGGACCGAGAAGATCCAAACCGACACGGAAGAAGGGCTCCGGTGGGATGTCGATGGGCTGAAGATACCCGGCAGGAAGTCCCGACGGCTTCTTGCGACGCTGGCAAACTTCGCATGCGTTGACATAACGGCGTACAGATCGCGCAAGGCCAGGCCAGTAGAAGCGGCGGCGCACACGGTCATATGTGCGAGAGACGCCAAGGTGACCCGCGGTTGGTGCGTCATGGAGCTCGCGGAGGACTGTGGAGCGCAGGTGCTTTGGTATGACCAGAAGAAAGTCGGGACCAGCGGGTGACAAATTACGCCGATATAGGGTGTGGTCCTTCAAGGTAAACATGCGTACAGAAGTGTCGTACGGTGAAGATTCTAGCCGTTGTATTAGGCGACTGATATGCGGATCCCAACGCTGCTCGTCGCCTAGATGAAGCAACTGGGAGAGGGAAAGGATGCAGTCAACGGATATATATATATATATATATATATATATATATATATATATATATATATATATATATATATATATATATATCTTTGTATACACATAAAAGCCACAAATAAAAGTAAGAAGCGTTTTTCGAAACGCGCTACCGGGGGTTCAAACTTGCGACCTCTCGCTCCGCTGCGCGCTGCCTTAGACAATAGACCTTTTTCAAGCACACTAGCTCCGCCAACGGGCGCGCAAGCGCTCATGGGAAAAGTGTGTACGCCGCAGCAGCAGCCGCGACGAGCGCGCGGGCCTCACGCTTTTGCTTTCCGCCTGCGCCGGGCCAGCGCTGCTCATATAAAGTGAATTCGTCAAGGTGCAACATATTACTGCGTAATTCAATCGTGAACTTCAGTGTTCAGCTGCGACCGCCTCTCTACGATTTCCATCTGACCCATTGTAGAACCGGTTGAACGGTCCAGAAGCTTCACTTATTATTATTATTATTATTATTATTATTATTATTATTATTATTATTATTATTATTATTATTATTATTTGCGCTAGTACATTTTACGGCATAAATGGCATAAATAAAGATAGAACTAGATTGCTTATGAAATGCAGGAGTGGTCTATAATTCGCGGATGAATTTGGAATGTACAGCCGTCTTTTTTATGAAAGGGGAACACGCCAGCGCGTGGCCCGCGCGCTCTGGCGGCTGCTTGCAGCGCGTTCAAGCAGGAGCGAGAACAACCACAGCCTCTTTTCGCGTCACCTCGTGGCGAGCAAAACAATGAGTCATTGGTGATATAATCTCGCGTAATCGTCTTGAAGGGGAGGGGGTTGCAATCGTGCCGCCAGTTCCATATCAGCAGTGACTGGTTGTTTTGCTCGCCACGAGGTGACGCGAAGAGAGGCTGTGGTTGTTCTCGCTCCCGCTTGAACGCGCTGCAAGCAACCGCCGAAGCGCGCGCGCCACGCGCTCGCGTGTTCCCTTTCATAAAAATGACGGCTGTACGTCCATTGACATTATCGAGGAGTAGAAATATAGTCGGCATTAGGTAAAATAACAAACTAGACAGCGTGCGCGTCCCTCGCGTTATAGGTAACAATCTATACTTGCATTCCAACCTTCGTTGGCCTAACTACAGGCAGATCCAGCTTTCGGGGACATTGAATGATCAGCGCTCCTAGCGGCCACTGCTGGAAGCTCTCCCCCGTTTTCAATGGGACAGAGTCATTTTTCGACGATAAAAAATCGTAGAGGCTCAATTTCCGAAACTTCTTAAAGGGGCACCTTCTAGGAGCTGTACCGCACTTAAGAAATGCAGCATCGTTAAGATCGGGACTTCACATTCTGTTCCCACGACGACTAAAGTTTAAACAATGGGGTCCTATGGAAGCGGCCGAAATCACGCCTCGTTTTTCGGGACAAAAACGGGCCGTCTGAAAAAAACTTGACGGAATCCTGCAAATTTCCCGGAGATCTGAGTAGTACGGAGACGAAGCTTTCATTTGAGGCCGCAATCATGTTTCTGTGGGAAGAAAAACACGTTCCAAACTGAAGTTTTCTACAACACAGTCGCGTCTTCGACTCGCGTCTTCGACCATTGTATACTGATAAGACCCATTTTACCGCCCCGCGACCGGTGTGTGTTGTGGCCTAGATGGTTGAGCGCCTGTTCTAGCGACTCACGCGCGGTGAATGCGGCACGGGTTCGAATCGCAGTAAAACTTTTCGTTTTTTTTTTTTTTTTTTTTTTTTTTTTTTTTTTACAGAATTGCTGTCAGTGGTTACGGTGCTCGGCTGCCGGCCCGAAGGGCACCGGTTTGATCGTGGCCGCGGCTCTAGCATTTTCGAACGAGGCGAAAATCCACTAGTACTTGGATTTTGATGCTGTACGTAGATGTAAATTCACGTTAAAGAACCCCAGGTGGTCGAAATTTCCGGCACACTCTTCTGCCGCGACAGGGAATGGGGGGACGCCCGCTAAGCGCTAAGCGCGTGCTGTAGGACATCATTTTTCCAGTCCAGACCTCATCTACGGCGCGGCTCATAAACATATCGTAGTTTTGGCGTGTAAAGTTCCATCAATTAATATTACTAGTGCGTCATTGCTGAAGATTTAGTTTCTAGTTTTTTCGCTAAAGTGTTGCAAGCAGAATCTTTGCTACAGAGCCGGTTTCGCTTCTAGATATGGAGCAAGTAAAGTTCTCATGTTTTAGTATTTCTTATTACGCAACCCATTATCTAAACAACAAAGGAAGGGGAACCAAGGGCCTATTTCAGTTAACCACAGCCTCAATAAGGCAACACATATTGAATCCAAGGAAAGCATGATAGAAGCTATTGATAGTGTAGTGAAACGTTTTAAATAAGCACTATACTATTGGAGACTGAGCAGCAATGGCAGAACCAGCGCAAAGCTCGCGTTGCCGAATCGTCTTCTTATCTTTCTACATAAGCAGCGTTCTCTGCTTCTGCAAGCAGTGCCGCTTTTAGAGAGTTTTAGAACAGCGTACGCGAAGCTTTGCGTTTGCGTTGCGCATGCGTCGTACGCTAGCCTCTTGCGGGCTCCCGTTAAGTGACGAACGCTAACGCTACGCTCGCAATGCCGGCAAGCTTTGCGTGCGGTGTTCTAAAACTCTCTGTTTACTTCCCTTCCGAAACAGAGCCATCCTGGCGAATTACAGGCAGTATACCACGGCACTGAGATAGTAAGGCTTTAGCAGGTCCATTGCGCAATCTCATGCCTCGACATTGTTGATTACTAGATTAGAAGAAAGCTCAAGTGGCTTGACGCCGGACATCAAGTACGCGGCTTGTTAGACCATACGGGACGGGCCGCGGTACTTCGAAAGAAGTTTCGTTGACCGACCGGGGCTAGCTCAAGGAATCCAGAGCCACACAAGTTGATGATAACCTTGGCCGTTTATCCACACAAGTCAGTCCCGGGAATACGACGCTAAAAGGCTTCGAGACATCTCGATGGTGTATTTGGCGCTGCTTGCCATAAGTGGAGTGACATCGGGCACTCTGGCGACCCTCTTCAGCGCTTAGCAGCTTGGGAACTGCCGTCGACTCACTCACATAAGCGTGGCAAGGAGGTATTGCGCATAACGTGCAGGAGGGCTCGAGTCCTTATAGGTAGAAGACAGCAGAGAGTCCTTTCGTGGTCTGCGTAGCAGTGTTTTGGGCGTACGTCACGAAGAGAATGACACGGTTCCAGTCTTAGTAACCGGAAGTGACGTACATTGTCAGCACATCACCTGATGTTCGATTAAATATTTCTGTTAAACCATTCGTTTTATAATTGTAAGATGTGGTCGTGTGGTGAAAGACCTTGCATTCCTCTAGAATTTCTTGACGACGACCGAAATACACGTCCTTCAGACGATGCGCGGCTCACGTAGTGCGCCGTGCTGTAGAATGACGTGGTGTGAAATGAGAGGCAACATTGCTAGCCGATGCAGATGGCAATAGTGAAGTATCTGCTTAGCGTGTAATCGATGGCAACAATTATCTGTCGGTTGGCAGCAGGAGTGATGGAAAGAAGTCCATACAAATCAACACCGGCGAAGTCCAAGGGACGGAGAGGGCAAGTCAGTGGTTGTTACGGAGCAGGGAAATGGCAAGGGGGGGGATTCGTGTGGCGCTGCGCGCGCAACAAATGTAGCGGTGTAAGAAGCGGTACATTCTGCGTTGATAGTAGCAGAGCTGGAGGAAAGTGCAAATCTTCAACCCTTTGGCATGTGCACACTGTGAGTCAGCGTTTAAGGTGGCGCATATGTCTTAACGTAGATGGCGCGGAATAAGAGCGATTTGCGTCCATCATAGAGGTAGTTGTGATGGTCGATCAACTGTCACGACGAATGAAATGGTGTGTTTGATGACTTATTTCTCTAGGGATGGTAGGTGACGTTGCTTCACGCAACAAGACCATAGGGGAAGCAACGCAGGGGTTTTTGCGCCACTGCACAGGCATGTCGGTGACGGCTACAGCGGGAACGCGTCGTAGATGGACAAGAAGACCGCCGCTAGAATGTGTTGTTTAATCAAGCGCAGCACCGTGTCGGACCGAGGAAGAAGAAGCGCCTCCTTCCACGAGCAAGCCCGTGCTCACGAGGACTTGCAGCCAGTATCGACCAGAACGGCTGAAAATAAATATCGTTCGTGATGTTTAAGCCTCGCTTCTTGCCAGTGAACCGTATGCCATTTTAAACAATTTGGTGCCGAAGACCCGGGAACTACTACCAGGGACCACGGAAGGCTACGAGTGAACTGACCGGCATGGAGCGGCTAAAATCGAAGCGGACGTCGAGACGATCTCTCAACACCAGGATTATCAACGAGGCAAGAGCTCTTCTTGGCAATGCAACAGCCACCATCGATCAGCTCAACGCCATTTACGGACGTCTGAAGGCGAACAACGATGAGCTGAATGAAATCAACAAGGAGCTAGAGAGCCACATAGCGGATGAAGAGTTTGAGCAAGAGTTCAACACCATCGTTGAATACGAGGACAACGCTACTAGTGTCATGAGTGAGCTGCTTAGCAAGCGTGACAGAATGGTTGCGGCCACGTCATCAAGACCGGAGCTTCAGACTTCGTCAGTAGCCAGTACCGCTGGAGCCTCTGGTACCAAGCTGCCCAAGCTTACCATCGCCCCATTTGCTGGTGATCTGTGCCGATGGAACGACTTTTGGGAACAATTTGACCAGATGATTCACCGCAACGGAAGCCTCACTGCAACGGACAAGTTCAACTACCTGAGGTTCTTCTTAAGGGGCGACGCAGCTTCAGCTATTGTGGGCCTGCCAACCACAGAAGCTTGCTACAAGGACGCTATCGACATACTCAAAAAACGCTTCGGTGACAAAACGAGACTCGAACAGGAGTACTTCTCCAGGCTTCGCACGTTACCTTCAGTCCGTTCAAGCGACCCGACAGCGCTTCGCAAGCTGTACGACCAGGTCGTCATCAACATCAGAGGACTGGAGACCCTTGGGGTGAGCAAGACATCTTTTTCGGCAATGTTGTGCGACATTTTACTGCGGGCTTTGCCACACGATCTCGTCGTACAGTACCATCGGTCTTGCGCCAATCGGACGAGCGACAGCAGTAATGCAGCCTCTATCACGGAGCTGGAACGCCTATTAAATTTCTTGTCTGTCGAAGTGGAGAGCTTAGAGAAAAGCGAGCTTGTGAACCATCGTGGAAGAGACAGCCGTAGTGAGAATGCGCTGAACAAACCACGCCAGTTTCGAGGCTCGAAACCCACGTCTTCAGTTCTCCATAACAACGCCACGAAAGTGCCCGAGAACTGTGTGTTTTGTAAATCCAGCCAACATTCCACGGAAGAGTGCTCTCTGGATATCCCACTACCAGAAAAGAAGCACATTTTATCAGGAGACATGAGGTGCTTTAGATGCACGACTAAAGGCCACAGGGCGTGTGATTGTAGGCGCAAGATCACGTGTTCTACCTGTCAAGGGCGCCATGCGACGAGCGTGTGTGATCCGCAGAAATTAAGCCAGAAGACACGCGAAACCGGCAGGACAAATACCAGAATACCGGCAAGTAAGCCAAACACGACTGTATGTGCATCTCTAGGGAAGAATCGACAGACCCTCGAGAATTCATCGACGAGCGTACTTCTGCAGACGTTTCGGGCTTGGGCCGTAACAGATGTTACATGTCGGTACATGAGAGGTGTCATAGACGGAGGCAGTCAGCGCACCTTCGTCACAGAGAGGCTATCAAAGCAGCTGAAGTTGCCATGTGTGGGATCCACCATCATTGCGCTCAACACATTCGCAAGCAAGTCAAGTCGAGCAGCGCAAAAGCGGCGTGTTGTGGAGCTCCGTCTGCGGAGTCAGTTTTCAGACGCGGAAGTTGCCTTACAAGCCATAGAAATTCCGCACATATGCCAAGATATCGACGCAAGTACAACAAGCTCACCATTTGTCGCGGAAATACAGCGGGCTGGAAAAGACATCGCTGATCAACTACTCTACGGATCCGTTGTCGGGGAAGCAGGCATAAGTGTTCTCATCGGTTCCGACCAAATGTGGACGGTGATGACGGGAGAGGTCACTCGATGCACAGGCAATGAGACACTTA
>JALIZH010004026.1:0-11024 GCA_030522465.1 Rhipicephalus appendiculatus | reverse complement strand
CTGGCTATTGGCAGATCCCAATGAATGAGTCTGATAAAGAGAAGACCGCATTTGCTACACCTGATGGCCTCTTCGAATTCAATGTGATGCCTTTTGGGCTCTGCAACGCCCCAGCCACATTTGAGCGAATGATCGATACGGTACTGCGGGGGCTTAAAAATGGAAGACCTGTTCTTTTGTTACTCCTTGACGACATCGTCATCTTTTCGTCCAGCTTCACAACACCTAGAACGTCTAGACGAAGTACTAACGCGTTTAGCCAAAGCCGGTCTCCAGCTAAATACCAAGAAGTGTCGGTTTGCGAGCCGCAGCATCAAAGTGGTGGGTCACGTCGTCAGCAAGCGGGGCATTGAACCCGATCCCGACAAGGTGGCCGCTTCTCGTCGTGCACTTTTCCTAAACCCACGACGCTAAAAGACCTTCGCAGCTTCCTCGGCTTAGCGTCGTATTTCCGCCGGTTTGTCCGTGATTTTGCGACTATCGCAGCTCCTCTTCACACAATCTTCTGACCACAAGTACACCCCTTTGTTTGGACGGCTGATTGTGAAGCTGCTTTCCAGACCCTCAAGCGACACCTCACGTCAGGGCCAGTTCTTCGCCATTTCGATCCCACAGCCCCTACTATCTTACACACTGACGCAAGTGGGCGCGCATGGAATCGGCGCTGTCCTGCTGCAGCGTGACCATGCGTGCTTCGCAAGAGCAAGTCGTGGCTTACGCTAGTCGTACTTCTCCAGCTGAACGGAATTACACGATCACTGAACAAGAATGTTTGGCCATCGTGTGGTCTGTACAAAAGTTTCGCCCCTATTTGTACGGCCGCCGTTTTACAATCGTCACAGACCATCATGCGCTCTGTTGGTTGTCCTCTCTGAAGAACTTGTCAGGACGCCTCGGCCGTTGGGTGCTCCGACTGCAGGAGTATGACTACAGTGTCACATACAGGTCGGGTAGAAAACACCAAGATGCCGACGCCTTGTCGCGCTGCCCGCTGTCGCAAAGTAACCATGACACACCTACCTACTGTTCGGCACCCTCCCAGCCAAGCGACGACGCAGGCGACCAGTCTCAGTTCGATCAAGTTCACTGCGCCTGATGACCTCCTTCAGTCCACAGACCTCGCCCCTTGCTCCAACGTGCAGATACCTACTGCCGTACAATCATCGATCGGCTCACTGGCTCGTCCCGTGCTCCCAACAGCCGCTTGCGACGACAACTCACGCGTTTCAAACTTCACGATGGAACACTACTTCGGCAAATTTACCATCCTCTCGGTAACCGATGGGTCCCGGTCATCCCTCGCTCACTTCGACTACAAGTTTTAGAAGCCTTTCACGAGGACCCGATGGCTGGCCACTTAGGTTTTCACAAAACCTACGATCGCATCAAGACTCGCTGCTTCTGGCCTGGCCTCTCCACTAGTGTTTCCAAGTACGTCGCTTCCTGTTCGTCATGCCAGCACCGGAAACGTTCGACATCTCTTTCAGCCGGTCCTTTGCAACCTCTACCGTGCCCGTCAGCTCCCCTTCGAGTTCGTGGGCATAGACTTATACGGACCTCTTCCGCTTACACCCACCGGTCACCGCTGGATTGTTACTGCCGTGGACCACCTTACTCGCTACGCTGAGAAGGCAGCTCTTCCCTTCTGGCGCTGCCTCCGAACTCGCCGACTTTGTCTTGTGTGTCATGTCTTGCGTCACGGTGCCCCTCGTGTTCTCCTTAGTGACCGTGGCAAGACATTTCTTTCTCATATTCTCGCTGAAGTCCTGCAGGCGTCTGACACCATCCATAAGACAACCTCGGCATATCATCCGCAGACCAATGGTATCACCGAGCGTTTTCATCGAACTTTGTCGGACATGATCTCTATGTATGTTCAGCCCGATCACAAGAACTGGGACACAATACTACCTTTCGTCACGTTTGCTTACAATACTGTCATACAACGCACTACAAATTACAGCCCATTCTTCCTCGTGTACGGCCGTGCACCGTCTTTTGTTCTGGACACCAGCTTCTTGTCGACGCCCTCTGTCCCATCTGCGTCCCTTCCAGAAGAGTTCGCTGCCCGCGTCGCCTGCTGCCGGGAAATGGCCCGCGCCAACACCTCTACCATTCAGGCCAAGCGGAAAGTTCGTTGGGATGCGACACGTAGAGTTCTGTCGTTCCACCCAGGCGACGAAGTGCTCCTCTGGACACCTGTTCGCGCACCGGGGCTCTGTGAAAAATTCGTTCACAGATACCTGGGTCCTTACACCGTACTTGAACGAACATCTGCCGTGAATTATCGCGTCGCTCCTGTTAGTTCGGCTTCTGACCGCCGTCGTCGCGGTACCGAGATAGTCCATGTGTCTCGCCTGAAGCCCTATATCCGGCGCTCGTACCCCTTACTAAATGGACGTCTTGCTGACCGCTTTCGTGCAGGGGGGAAATAATGTGAGCGCTGACTGTGTAGTTCATCATCTTCACCTGTGCATACAAATCATCGTGATCATCATCATCGTGTGTTCTCTCGCCGGGTGTTCGTTCCCTCTGGCTCACGCGCCTTTGTTGTAAAATACAACGATCGTTTCATCGTACCTGGCGTCGTCTCACAATATATATATATATATATATATATATATATATATATATATATATATATATATATATATATATATATATCAAGCGGACAGTTGAGCTAGTTGGTATATAGCACAATGAAAATTGATTATTCGCATCCTTGTCCCCGTTACGCTAAAAATCATGTTTCATTATATATATATATATATATATATATATATATATATATATATATATATATATATATATATATGATGCGAGAAATGTAGACTCAGCTGCTCTCTTGACATAATCACATATAATAGATTAACCCTAGCACTCGAGACTAGGACCTCGTCTCCACACGAAGCACAACAGGTGCCACCTTTAGTTGAGCGAATATGAAGCTCGGTGTGTTAAGATAAGAACGTCGGTGCATGTCCGCCGACCCCCTTTAATTTCGCCTAAAAAAATACTTTTGTTTTCCGAGTCCCCAGAACAACCACGAAACCACTTTTGGTTTCGCGAAAAAAAAAAATTCACCTTCTTTTAAAAAAATTCGCAAGTCTCCACTGAGCCACCACCGCCTCTTTAGAATTTCGCGAAAATGGGATTTCGACGAGACGCTACAAAAACACAATTGTAGCTGTAGGTCTGAAAAAATTTTCTTCACAATACTACGGATAGTTTGCGTTGACAAAAAAATTATTACTTTGCAGTTTTGATGTTGTTCTCTTGAGAAAACAAATCGCGAAATGGGCTCAAAGCTCAATAATGCTCAAATTTAAAATTTTTTTCCTCCGCGAGTATCAACATCAAACTTCCCAAAGTTCTTTCAAAACATTGCCATATGTTTAATGAACAAGTGGGCTGAACGAAATACCCGAGAATGGCTTCAAACGTTAACCAGAAATGTTCAACTGAGGACATGTATCTCAAAATGCAATACTTTGAAGATCATTAAAAAAAAAAACACCATCTTCGATTTTCTTTAAACTCTCCACAATTAAAGCCAAGCACGTGTTCTAACTTAATCTGTAAAAACATGTTGCATTATTCTTGTGAGGTCGGAACTACGAAGCACGAAAAGTGGCCAAATTGACGTATACTGAGTAAGCACAACATTGAGCGAGCATGGAGCAATAGTTGCCGTTATCGTTAATTTTAGGTCGTGAATGTCTTCTGTAGATTGACGGATTGTCAGAAATAAAACAGGAACAGTTGGTTTTGAAGAGGAAATTATTACTACATTTTTTTTATAGCTGTATTAAGCGCACTTCAACGAAGACAAACGAGAAAGGAGCGCTTGTCTTGTGTTCCTTTCTCGTTTGTCTTCGTTGAAGTGCGCTTAATAACAGCTATACCATGCATATCAACCAACTAGCCCAAATGTCGATTCTCTTGCAGTACATTTTTTTACGCAAATCACGAGAACTTGTACACGAGTCCAAGCCACTTAGCATGCCTCAATAATGAGTCAGTCTTCGCAGGAATCGCTTCCAAAATCTTTCGCACATGTGAGCCGGCGTACGCCTCATAAAGGAGGTGGCTGGAGAGGATTAACCGCCAGGTATTTATCGCTTCCCATGGTACGCCGGCAATGTGATAACGCAGACGGTGCGTGTCGGCACAAGCGGCGCTTCTGCAGCCCGACCGCGCTCGCCCGCTCCCCTAAAAAAAGAAATAACATAAACAAGAAACAGCTCAACTCGCTTAAGAAAGGTCGAAGTAATAAGGGAACGTCGGCTTTCACTTCCGTTCGTCGTCGACAACCCGGCAGTCCTCTGTTGGTCAACGAACGTGTGTACGCGTGCGCGTGTTACACTCCCCTGATATTGATGGCCACGTTGTGGAGCTCGGAGCGAGCGTTTTGCGCTCACTACCAAGAGAGGCATACGAAGAAGATTGCCCACAAGTGGAACTCTCGATGTGTGAAAGATTTGAATGTCGCCTTACTAAGGAAGCGCATGCCATAAAAAGCCTCATACATCATAGAAACCGACATTTTGTGCTAGAACTGTTTCAACCGCTTCAAACAGATCGCCTAGAGTCTCCCCATGCATCTCAGTCTGACGAAAATTTTGTCCCCGAACAAATTGCTGTCGAAGAGCTAAACGCACTCGTTAAGATAACCGACGTGAGACCCCTGAAAATTTCGGCGAAAGTGAAAGCACATTGCCGAGTGTCTTACGCCAAGCGTAAGAGAGCGGAGATCGAGGGCGCTATCTCCAGGACAATTCCTGCGGTCAAGTAGCGTACAGTACTAAAGAGGAACCTGTTCCTTCAGCGGAAACCCTGCAACACGTGTTGCGAGTGGCTGCGCAACCTAAAGCACATGTTCGATACCTGCGAATCATACTATGAACGCTGCCGCCTCCTGACATTGCTCCCTGTGAAGCTTTCTCATCAACAGATTCAAGAAATGATTCCGTCCGCAACTCTGCACCTCATTCGGAAATCCAGAAAATACAGAGACACCCGTGGGGTGTGCTCAAATTCGGACCTCTGCACCAGATAGAAGCTGAAGCCAGAAAACATACAGGCAGCAATGAAATACTATACTGACGATGAGCTCAACTCCACCCCACAAAGCCCAATGACGTCCCGGACGGAGGATGTCACCTAGTCTGTAGGGCCCTTTCGGGTGCTCATACGCTCTCTTTTATAATAAAGTTTTTAACGCGATAGCGTTAAAGTGCTAGTTTCACAGGAATGCCGGCGTCGGCGTCGTTGGTTGTGAGCGAAAAATCATCATCTTGTCCGTGACCGAAAAATCGAGAAAGATGCAAATAAAATAAATAATAAAAATTTCCGGGTCTGAATGAGGATCGACTCCAGGCCGTCTGCGTGGCAAGCAGGTCTTCTACCACGCAACCACGCTTCTGCTTGGTTTTACATATAAAATAACTTCCTCTGCTTGCAAATGCAGTGAAAATAACTTTCATGCTTTACAAACACACGCGTCCTGTATACAGGCGTCACAATACAACATGTAATATCGCAGTAATATTGCGTGGTACAAGCGTACATTGCCATCGGGCACCAGAAGATGTGAATATCATAACGACATTGTGGTTCAAAGCCGTCCACCCATTACAAGAGGCACACGTTACTGCGCGTATTCCCTTAAGACCACGTAGTGGGTGCCCATCAAGTTCGAAAACATTTCCCGCACATAACTGCTCGTGTTTTGAAGCATGCTACTCATTACATAGTATGCACTAAGTGATCGAATTACGCACTAGGGACAGGATATCGCTATCGCGTTCAACTCATAAAGGCGAAGCTTAAGGGTCCCCCAATTTTGCACCACCAACACCCCCCAAACAAGAAATATTTCATTGCAGTTTGTTCTAAAGGACAAAAAGAGTAAGTTTCAAAACGGCTGATGACAAGGTCCATTCGGCAAACATTTCGTCTACTTAAAGCGGCTCACCCTGACACACAAGCTCACAAGTTATTCTCCTTCAGGCCGAAATGGGTTGTGTGCACAAGGTTGCTTCACCAGGAGCAAGAAACACACAACTGCTTCAGTGACGTTTGTGACTGTCTAACTTGTCTGAATATGAATAGTGACTATGACTCCCTGTGTATAGACTATTTTACGGAGGGGTTTGAGTGCCGCCACACTGGGCTGTTAACCTTTCTGTTTTTTATCTTTAACAACTAAACGAACAGGGTTACGGTAGACATCTACGCATGAAAACGCTTGGGTTGGTGCATACGATGTTTCATGGCCTTGTTAATTCCCGTCGCGATATACAAAAGCCAGAGAGCGTCGGCTTTAACAGCCCAAGATGGCGGCGCCCACATGTCTTACGGAAAATAGTCTATACAATAGGGGTAAATAAACAGTTCCTTCCGAGAGGTCGACTTGACTACATTTCTAGAAATCTTGCGGTTAGTCCTTAAACTGCGACGCGTGCACGCACGCAAATGAACAAATTTTCACTTTAAGGCAACTCTTTCATTTTATCTGTCAAGCTGTTGTCCCTCGAGCACAACAGAAGACATTCACGACCTAAAAATAACGATAACGGCAACTATTGCTCCATGCTCGCTCAATGTTGTGCTTACTCAGTATACGTCAATTTGGCCACTTTTCGTGCTTCGTAGTTCCGACCTCACAAAAATAATGCAACAGGTTTTTACAGATTAAGTTAGAACACGTGCTTGGCTTTAATTGTGGAGAGTTTAAAGAAAATCGAAGATGGTGTTTTTTTTTTAATGATCTTCAAAGTATTGCATTTTGAGATACATGTCCTCAGTTGAACATTTCTGGTTAACGTTTGAAGCCATTCTCGGGTATTTCGTTCAGCCCACTTGTTCATTAAACATATGGCAATGTTTTGAAAGAACTTTGGGAAGTTTGATGTTGATACTCGCGGAGGAAAAAAATTTTAAATTTGAGCATTATTGAGCTTTGAGCCCATTTCGCGATTTGTTTTCTCAAGAGAACAACATCAAAACTGCAAAGTAATAATTTTTTTGTCAACGCAAACTATCCGTAGTATTGTGAAGAAAATTTTTCAGACCTACAGCTACAATTGTGTTTTTTGTAGCGTCTCGTCGAAATCCCATTTTCGCGAAATTCTAAAGAGGCGGTGGTGGCTCAGTGGAGACTTGCGAATTTTTTAAAAAGAAGGTGAATTTTTTTTTCCGCGAAACCAAAAGTGGTTTCGTGGTTGTTCTGGGGACTCGGAAAACAAAAGTATTTTTTTTAGGCGAAATTAAAGGGGGTCGGCGGACATGCACCGACGTTCTTATCTGAACACACCCAGCTCAAGGAAGCGCGCTCACGGATTATGGAAATGGCTGAACAGACCCCGGAGAAGTGCTGCTTTCAGCTAAAGCTTGCTGTCACACGTCAACGAGCCTATAGAGGCCCCCCGTCTTCTGCTGTGGCGCGAAAGAAGGACAGTCGCAAAAGTCCGTATGTTCTAATGCCTGACCGTGGAGCCCGAACGCTCATAGTTCGGGCTCCAAGGTGTGTAGTGGTTGCGGAGCTCGACAGCTGACCCGAGGGTCGCGGGACTGAATCCTGGCCGCGGGCGCTGCTTTTTCGATGGAATCGAAAATGCATGAGGCCCGTGTTCTTAGCTTTAGGTGTTCTCATAATCATATCGTGGTGTCGGGACGTAAAACACCAGATTATTATTATTATTATTATTATTATTGTTATTATTATTATTATTATTATTATTATTATTATTATTATTATTATTATTATTATTATTATTACAGTTGCGGCTGTACACACGATTTAAGGTGTGCGCGTAGAGCCGAGTTAGGGCAACGAGGAGGTGAAATATGTGGATTACGCTGGTGCAACTGCCGTTCATTTTAACGAGGGGCCAAAAACTCGTGTCACTTTACTTCCTCCAGATGACTGTACCGATGGTCCGTTTGAGGCCAGTATGTTGCTGTGAAATTTCGCATGGGCGACCTCAAGGAAGAGATCACGTCAGTCCGCAATTATAGTATTATCGAAGGCTTCGGCAATATCTAAAGGACAATCGGAGAAAAGATACGAGTGCGAGCTTCTCGCTTACTTCATCTTCCTGCTCGTCTCTGCTCTACGACCTTCTGCCGAATCGTCCATGGATGATGGCCACAGATCCTTCAATCCGTGACATCAACCAAAGACGACGGGGCCCCCGTGTCCATTGGCCGCAAGTGAGAATTTTCACGAATGCCCAAATGTGCACATGTGACCTCTAGCGCGTCTGATAGAAAGACTTCAGTCGAGATCACACACAAACAATGCCTCTCAAACAATAAGGTATCCTTTTTGAAGCACCCAAAAAATGTCGATTAATCGATTAAAACATCACATCGAAACCAATTAATTGATTAAACGGTAAATTGATGAACGATTAACGATTAATCGATTAAAAATTTTAATCGACCATCCCTACAGTCCGATTGACAGGCGCTCAGCACTACGGTTTGGCAGCGCGGCGCATGTCCACGGCGATGACTGGAGGGCGCGCACTATACCCCTGCTAATGCTTGCCGCTTTTCGCGTTTCATTTAAGGCCGATAGTAGCCTACAGCACGCATGGGTTCAAACTCGACATCAGATTTTTTAGTATAACAACGGGTATGCGCAACTGCTCGAGCTAACCACGTCAAGTTGCGAGGAATCTGGTCTCTAAAGTAAATGTTCGCTCCGATCTACGCGTTCCAGTCGAAAGTACACCGACATTGCCCGAACTAATGACGGTGGAGACGAAAAGTATGTGCGTTACTTAGCCCTAAATTGTCCTGTTTAGATCTGTGAGTACATGACATCTGTTATTTCATATTCTTCTCGGTCATGTATTAACGGAAAATGAATCATAGAAATTGAGCTAGAATTCAGTGATTATATCGAGGTCATTATTATAGCGTAGGAGTCCGTACTCCGGTTGCAAACCTTGCAGCCTGCAGCTAGCTCGTTGCCGTACGACGCCAACGCCGATGCCTCCTCTTCAGGTTGAAGGCTTGGTTCCTTGCTTTTCTTGGGTGTCCCGAACATGAAGGAACCAGCACCTCCACCAGATGTCACGGGGTCGTGAGGTTGACGAAAGGAGCAGTCGGCGTGTCCAAGATGAAACTGTTTATTTGGCCGAACAAGTGGCCGGGGAACGCAAGGTGAAACTACAGCGATTCACACTGTGCACTGATAGCGGCGAATAGAGCGTCCGCCATAGATAATCTGATGCGCGGCAAGGCGCGTCGGCATTTTATATGCGGCGTCGAACATTCCAGCATTATCGCTGGTGACCACGTCTGTTCGAAAATAAACTCAACTATTCGCGTTTGCACGCTCAAGCATTAAAGGCATCATAGGCGTGCGCACGAGGGGGGGGCAGAGGGGGGCGGCCGCCCCCCCCTAGTCACCTAAGAGAGGGGGGGCGCAAAGGCTGCCCCATACATTGAATTAATAGGGAGGGGGGGCGCTGCGATGAACCTTCGCCCCCCCTGCCCCCTTGAAGGGGAACCCTGCGCACGCCTATGACAGGCATGACACATGATCCTAAAATAATCTGGAATGCTCCCAGTCATTCTGGCGCGGTTCGCACAAGGCAGTGCAATGGGCCGGTTACACAAAACATAGAAAGAAAGGACTGTGTGTGGCAATATAGATGTGGCTTTAAATTATGAACCAACACACTGCGTCATAACGTGAAAGGGTGTCCCCAGAACTATCGATGCAGAGTACACTAGTTTATTTCCTCTACTAAAGTGAGAGGAAAGTACGCAAATATTGAGGGAACTCTTTAGTAAAAAAAAAGCTTAGTAATTTTACATAAATAGCATCCTAGAGCATTATGACGAATCTTTCGCATATTCCTTGCTTTACTGCTAGATCAGTGCGAAGTACACTCGACACGCCTATTCAGCTGTCGCATTTTGTTGTTAGCGCTCATTCATAACCTTGGAATAATAGATTTTAGCGAGTGAACCTCGCGCCAACTGTTTCTTTCTGCCGGCTCTCACAAGCAATCAATAAATTTGCCGTGGAATGAAGCAATGTCAAGTTTTAAGGGCGAAGCTCTTAAAGCTTTTCCTTGCGCCGGTACTGCAAACAGACTCTATCATCATAATGAATCCGAAAGCGCTCTTTTCATTTTCTTAGTCCTCTTTGTCCTGTTCTGCGTCGCTCCCAAAACACGTGGGCCAATTTCTCCGGCGTGACCTTTAAAAACTCTGATGGGTGAGGGGAAAGAATCAGTACCGAGAGAGAAAAAAAAAGAAACCTAGAGACAAAAAGAACGAAATATATAAAGAAAGAAAATCTTCGCGAAAAAAAATATCCCCTCATGCGGCGCCGGGATTCCAAACCGCGTACCCACAATCCCAAGGGAAGCATCTTGACGACTCGGCTATCCAGGCACTATTTTCCTTCTGCTTCGTCTACCTTGACGACACATTGGTATTTTGCCGTAACGCCGAACAACACCACAGGCACCTTCGTCTACTGTTCCAACGCGTCGATGACCACGGCCTACTCGTCAATGTCCAAAAGAGCACACGCTGCGCTTCCATCGTCCGCATTATTGCCCACGAAGTTTCATCAGATAAAACTCGACAATTGTCTCAACGCATCCCAGACTTGCTGAACTACCCTCAAACCGCCACCGCTAGTGACCTTCACCGTTTCCTGGGCATGCTCAACTTTACAGGCTTTTCTTGCCGCACGCCGCCAACTACCAAGCTCCCCCCTCACGATGCATTTACTAGTATACGAGGAAAGCAAGCAGTCTCGTGAACATCGGCTTTAGCGCTACTTCTCTAAGAATGCAAAGCTACACCTGTGCACCGCCACGCTTCTCTCCCATCCCGTGCTTTACGCTCGGCGCTATTCACGGACGTCTCTAGGCTTCGCCGTCGCCACCACCCTCATGCAACGCGTACAAACACCTGGCAACCCTCAGCGTTCTACTCCTAGAAACTCAGCTCCAAGAATGACCTCTTCTACGACGAGGTCCTCCGGC
>JALIZH010004025.1:0-126659 GCA_030522465.1 Rhipicephalus appendiculatus | reverse complement strand
TTCGGTTTCCCTTTCGCCATTGATTTTAGTAGAATTCCCTTACGCCACAATAATTACCAGAAGACACTCTTTCTGTCCTAATGCTGCGATAAGTTCTTCGGATGAAGAACTTCAATTCACGCACTCGCAAAGACCGCCTAACCCCACTAATTAAAAAGTTGATTAATTTAGCTTCTTCAATTACTGGCCAAAATGATGCCTTTCACCATCTCACGATGGTGGGCGCTACGGAAAAAAATTACACCATCTCCCGCTAAAGGGAACCATGTGTAGATGTGAAACAGCGGGCGCTAACGCTTACACTGGCGGCGGCGTTGACGCTGGCGCTCATCGCAGCGTTGCGCAGGAGAGAAAAACTGGGGAGGCGCAAAGCACGCAGTGATGGGGCGGTGTTTCCTACTGGAACATATCAATCGCTGCTAATGGGCAATGAGAGACAGAAGACTCCGACCAGTGTTGCGGAATGGGTGCCTCCATTCCATTCCAATTCCATTCCAGGGAATTAGAACTTGCCGCAATTCCATTGCTTTCAATTCCTCGGAATGAAAAAACTTAGCCCATTCCCACTCCGGGAATGGCCGGGCAGTTCAATTCCATGCATGTAATTCCTCAACGTAGGAAATACATCTTGATAGTTTTATCTGGTTAAGACTGAACGCCCCCATAAAACTGATGCCATCAGATGCATTAAGAACTGCAAAAGTACGCAAAACACGTCGCCAAGATCGAGGGATAGTAGCTTGGTGACACATCTCATGCATTACAACCACCCTACTAATTCCCATAGGGGCAGTTCTCCGGCTACCTATAGTATTTGCATGGTCAGGATGTTTGAACGAATGCCGATGTTTTAATATTGTTTAGGCTTAAATGTGTTGATGCTAAAATGACGACATAGCGTATCTTCATGCTGACAAAAGTAGTGTTCAAGAAGCCTAAGCAGTTTTGCCACGCGTCTGGAGCGATCCTGAGTATGGAAAAAAACTAAGATTTCGTTAATGGGGAACAAAACCCCTAGATCTACTGGTATTAGTTGGAACAGTGCACCGCTCGGGCACCTTGTGCCTTTGCATCGAATACGGAACAATGGGCCGCACTGCTCGTCAGCACCACGCTTGTCAAGCGCACCTCGGAAGCATGGATGGGGGAGGAGAACTTTCTGTTATCGCCTGTGCGCAGGTATGCAATGTCAGGTATACAACTTAGAGAAGCGCTTTTTCGAATATTCGTCCGAATCGCCGACGGTGACAGAAGGAAAAACAAAAAAGCCAAGGGTGGTGAGACAGCAGGCGGTTAAGGCGCCGCCGAGGGGAAAAAAAATCACAAGGCGTAAGGGGGGCGGTTATGCCACCGCCCGTAGTTTCGCATGACGGATACCAACGGCATAGAGCTGCGGTTACGTGAAGAATAGAGACAAACTTCGGAGTAACAGTCTATATAAGGACAGAATTGCAGTCGGCGCGTTGCTTGTAAATGTACCGTGCTTGTAATCAGCCAAGCCATTTTAAAAATACTGCTTTATTGTTAAATTCGAGGCTCTGACTTACTAATGTTCGAAGTTGGAAAAAAGCGTGTCGACGATAAGGTGCTCTATTTTGGCAAAGAGCCTAATTCCATTCCCATTCCATTCCGTGCAAAAAGGCGCTTAATTCCATTCCAATTCCATTCCTCCAAACGTTGTCCCCATTCCATTCCCATTCCATTCCGGGGTCGAAAAAATGTCGAATGAGTCCGGAGTCATTCCAATTCCGGAGTGGCAACTCCGCAACACTGACTCCGACTGGACACAGAGACCCGCAGTCCGATTTTAGTTAACGCGCACGCTGCGAATTTTTGTTGTTCAACAACGCACAGGAGAAATCTCCCACCGGCACCACCTTGCAGGTCGAAATGCATTGCCATATATACGGAGTGGCCAGTGAACGGTTGTGCAGCGCGAGCAGTCGGTTTTTTCAACCAAGAAACTCGCTAGCAGACGCTGTCTGCGTCGGCATCGCGTGGCGAGAGAGGGGGGGGAGCGTAGGAGAGGGAGAGAGAGGAGGGTACGCGCATGCGCAGTGGGGTGTGGACGCCGCAGGCAGGGATGCCTAGAGGAGAGAGGGGGAAGCGTAGGAGAGGAGAGAGAGGGGGGGACGTGCATGCGCAGTGGGAGTGTGGACGCCGTGGGCAGGTATGCCTAGAGGATAGAGGGGAGAGCGTAGGAGGGGGAGAGAGGAGGGGAGGCGCATGCGCAGTGAGGGTGTGGTTGCCGCGGGGAGGGATGCCTAGAGGAGAGAGAGGGGGAAAGAAGGTTTTTAGATGCGAAGCATCTTATGCTCGGGGGCTCCCGTGTCCGTCGCGCGTCCCGCGTCCCCCGTCCGCCGTCCCCCGTCCCCCCGTCCCGCGTCCGGCCACTTTCATGAAGTAGGGAAGCACCCATTATGCGAACCAGAACACTGTAGTAATATGAAGGCCGTCAACCCTAACACAGTCATCAGAGTCATGGCCGAGAGCACAGAGAGGCTGCTTAGCAATGGCTAGGCAGGTGGTGTTTGTCGCCCAGGTTGACCCCATTCCTTGAGTCATGGCCGAGAGCACAGGGAGGCTGCTTAGCAATGGCTAGGCAGGTGGTGTCTGTCGCCCAGGTTGACCCCATTCCTTAATCTTGCTTGCATGTGTTTGGAGGGCGCTTAGTCTGTCCCTCCTTCCCGCGTCCGGCACCACCACAGCGCATGCACGTCCCCTCCCCCTCTCTCTCTCCCACGCTCACCCCCCTTTCTCACCTCTAGGAATCCTCTACTCTACGGAGCGGCCCCCGCGTCCCACAGCGCATGCGCGTCCCCTCCCCTATGCTCTCCTACGCTCACCCCCTTCCTCTACTCTAGGAATCATCTACTCTAAGGAGAGGCGCCCACATCCACACAGCGCAAGCGCGTCCTCTCCCCCTCTCTCCTCTAAGAATCCTCTACTCCACGGAGCGGCTCCCGCGTCCCACACCCCCACAGGCCATGCACGTCCCCTCTCTCTCCTCTTCTGCGGTCCCCCTCCGTCCTTTCATCTAGGAATCCTTTACGGAGCGGCGCGCACGACAGGTGGTGTGACAGCTGCATACTCCGCTGGGGGCGCCACGGTAGTTCCGCGGTATGAAAATGACGGAGCACGCGCGCCTCAGCGCCGCGATGAGCGCCCGGACCACTGCCGTGAAATGAGAGCGGCGACGCTCCTCCCGCTCAAGCTAATTATCTCCCCGCTGCTTCGCATCCACACATGGTTCCCTTTAGCGGGAGATGGGGGAATTTTTTTATTTATTTATTTATTTGAAAGGGTTTGCGCATGCGCAGTAAGGGATGTCACGCCGCACACCGGATTAAGCTCGGCCATAAGATGCTTCACATCTAAAAGCAATCGTGAAGGCAATAAGCACGTATCGCATTTTCCAGGTATTTGGACACCTTTGTTGAAACACCCTCTGCGTAAAATCATATCAATCAATGCATTTGCGATCAGCGAAGCCTATAAATGCAGTATTATTCACCTATCATAGCCGTCCAACTTGGCGACGGCAATTCACCACGTAATTGACAGTTTTTATTAGGCAACTATTATTTAGATTGTTCTCCGGAAATCTTGTGGCCACGTCTTTGTGTAATTCATGTAGGGATAACATGAACCTAGATGCCACCAACAGCTTAAAAAAGAGAACACTTTTATTTGTTTTAAATGAAAAACATACAAAACCCATAGCGCTGCTAAAACAGCCAAGGGAAATGAAAGTAAGACATTGAAGTTTGTAAAAGAACCAGTTATGCTACGAAGGAGAAAAGAGTACATCACCACTGTTTTGCAAGTAGAAGTAAGGGTACCGTGTAGTGGGCGCTGAATAGGCTTCGGAAGTGTAATTTCGCAGCCCTCATCTGTAGTTCAAAAAGGTGCGTACATATGTCTAACGTTATGCTCCAACACGAAATCTCTCGCTTTTTTGCACATGATGGATTTATGTCGTGAAGGAGAGGAATACGGCGATACTGTTTCCCAACAACCGGAAACCATAGCGTATTAAGGCGAAAGCCTTTAATGTCTCATGCTCACGTCCGTCCGGTGTCCGTCCGTCCGGTGTCCATCCGGCGTCCGTCCGTCCGTCTGTCCACACCCCCACTGCGCATGCGCCAACCCATCAAAAAAAATAAAAATAAAAAGCCTCCTCTCCACCTCTCTCTCCTCTAGGCATCCCTCCCCGCGGAGGCCACACCATCACTGCGCATGCGTCCCCTCCCTCTCTCCGCCTCCTACGCTCCCCCTTTCTCCCCTCCTACGCTCCACCTCTCTCCTCTAGGCACCCCTGCCGCGGCGCCCTCACCCCCACTGCGCATGCGAGTCTTCCCCTCTCCTACGCTCCCCCCTCTCTCGCCTCGCGACGCTGACGCAGGCAGCGTCTGCTAGCGAGTTTCTTGAAAAAACCGACTGCTAGCGCTGCACAACAGTTCACTGGCCACCCCGTATATATGGCAATGGATCTTGACCTGCAAGGTAGTGCCGGTGGGAGATTTCTCCTGTGCGTTGTCGAACGATAAAAATTTCGCAGCGTGCGCGTTAACTAAAAGCGGACTGCGGGTCTCTGTGTCCAGTCCGAGTCTTCTGTCTCTCATTGCCCATTAGCAGCGATTGGGATGTTCCAGTAGGAAACCCCGGTCCATCACTGCGTGCTTTGCGCCCCCCCCCAGGTTTCTCTCCTGTGCAACGCTGCGAAGAGCGCCAGCGTCAACGCCGCCGCCAGTGTAAGCGTTAGCGCCCGCTGCTTCGCATCTACACATGGTTTCCTTTAGCGGGAGATGGTGTAATCTTTAAGGCGATAGACTTTAATGTCTCATGCTCACGTCCGTCCGGTGTCCGTCCGGTGTCCGTCCGACCTCCGTCCGGCGTCCGTCTGTCCGTCCGTCCGTCTGTCTGTCTGTTCGTCCGTCCGTCCATCCATCCGTCCGTCCGTCCGTCCGTCCGTTCGTCCGTCCATCCCGAGCTCTGGCACGGAGCCAGGTGGCCACCGGAATGCGCAGACGGACGCCGGTCACGTCGGACTCTATAGCGCTCGAGCTTTGCTTGCGTAGCGTCGCTGTGCCCAGAGTTTGCAATCATTCTGACCGACGCCGTCTCAATGGACCCAGGCGATCACAGAATACACTTTCCAATTTACAAAGGGTCCGTCAAATTAAGAGCTCGAACGCGGATGGCGTTTGCACGATGCGCAAAGCGCGAGAAAATACTAACGCTTGCGAACGGAGGAAGATGAGTCTCGCGTCTCGCTGCGATTCGCGGTAAAAAATTAAAGAAGAAAACACGCACCCATTCGGTTTGTGTCTTATCCCACTGAGAGTGTAAAAAGAAAAAAGACATGGCATAATCAGTGGAATGGCCACACGCTTTCGCCGAACACACTTTGGAATGTACAAAGTGTCCTTCAATTTTTTTTCCGCCGCCGCCGGTCTCGTAGGTAATTAACAAAAACACATATAGTCATGTCATGTAATTCCCCAGCAAGAAATGACAGAGCTTTTTCGCAAATCCGCGGCACTGAGTTGCTTTAGAAGCAACGAAAAATTTCGTCATGAGGCCTTTCTTAGTTTCAAACGGTGTTTAGTTATACAGGGTGGGCTGAAATAAGCGGCCTATGTGAAATTTTTCATAAAATCTACATACGCAAACAATTTCAACACACAAAACATAATTGCGTTTTAGCTAAAATTCCACGTAAGAAGAACCAATATTTTGCACCTTTCGTGCAAAATAATGTCGCCCTGGACTTCTGCATTTAATCCTTCGGTACATTTGCAAAAACTGCGCATCGGGGGCACACTTCCGAGTTCGCACTCGGAAGACAACTGTAGCGCTACCATACTGAAGTGTCCTAACTGTCAAGGTGCTCACAGTGCTTCGTCCAAAGACTGTCCGCGCATAAAGAAAGATATTTCTATCATTAAGCAAATGGTGCGTGACAGCTCAACCCACAAAGAAGCCGCTGAAAAAGTCCGGCGAAGACGACGTCGCCGTCGACGATCATCACGACGGACAAGGTCAACCTCAGGAAGGAAACCGACTCATCTGGGAGCACCGCCAGCTGCAGTTTCCAGCACGGGGAACGCCGACGTTGGAAAAGAGAAAAGGAGCAGATCACTCTCTACCACAGAATGGCCGCCTCTTACGCGCACACGACGCGTAGAAGAGTCACAGCAGAAGCTGGCTTCATCAGAGCAAGCTGCTCCAATAGACGACTCGCGGAACACAGATCAGCAAGTGATAGCTCTTCTGCGCCCCGTAATTAACGCCATTCGCGTGTTGTTAAGCAACATGCACACATCGTCAGCCAGAAGTGCACTCCAAGTACTGGACGCTCTGAGTCCAGTACTGGCAGCCCTTAAGTAGATAATGGCTCACCAGCCATTGTCATTCAGAGAGGACGTACGAAAGGCCGCGATTTTCCAGTGGAATGCCCGGGGACTGAGATCGCGCATTGCCGATTTCCGGCGGTTCGTGTACACCAATATGTTTCCAATCATTGTCATCTGCGAGCCGAACTTACCGAACGCAATCAGGCTCTCTGGATATGAACTATTTATGCCTTCTACAACTCTCGAAAACAGCAAGGTCCTGATGTTTATTCGCCGTGACCTCACCTACATTCATCAGCCGGTGTCCCATCATGACGACAATCAATGTGTATGTTTAACAGTGAAGAAGAGACTTACCGTCACTGTAGTGGGCGCCTACCTTTCTCCATCAAGTCGATTTGACCGTAAAAGACTACAAGGCATCCTGTCATCAACACCCCACCCTTGCGTCGTCATCGGGGACTTCAATGCTCATCATACGCTTCGGGGAAGTACGAAGATCAATGCGAAAGGCAGAAATTTGGTGTCTTTCGCCTCTGACAATGAACTTTTCTTGCTCAATGACGGCACTCCAACGTTTCCCCGTGGTTCAACATACAGCAGCTGCCTTGACTTGGCGTTTGTATCACGAAGCCTCGTCAGACGTGCTGGGTGGTTCCCGGACATTGAAACGCACGGGAGTGACCACATTCCCACATATGTCAAGATTGAAGGTTTATCCCCTTCCAAGATACGCGATAGCATTAAAAGGGAGTGGACTGGACGAAATTTCAATCTCGTGTGGAAGAGCAATGTCAAGCAAATAGGTCACTTGACTTGGAGGAGACAATCAAGAGTACGATACACGAGACTACGTGTACTCTCACGTGCTCTTCGAAATTAACAGAATTCGACGTTGAGTTAGAGCGACTTCGAGCAATCCGTCGACGTGCTGAACGAAGATATCGACGCATGGAGGCAATAGAAGACTTACGGACTGCTCGACGTCTACAGAAGAAGATTCAGCGCCGGATCGATAAGCTCGAATCGCAACGTTGGACTGCTTTTTGTGAGTCGCTTGACCCTCGTTAACCTCTATCGCAATTGTGGAGGACGGTACGAGGTCTGCGCACAAAAACCACTCAGCGATACCCATTCAAGGCTCTAGCCCTCTCTCAAAAGCGACCAGATATAGACGTGGCAGAAGATTTTTTGTACCAGACTATCTGGCCAACTAACAGCAACGACCAGTTTACCACCCTCGACCAGTTGTCCGCAACCACGTGATCCCCGCATGGATTTGCCATTCTCCATCATTGAACTCAAGGCTGCACTGACTTTGTGTAGACAGACGTCGGCACCAGGGCCCGACGGAATCTCTTACATAGCCATGTGTCATCTGGGTGAGCACGCGAGAATTATCCTCCTGGAACTGTACAACGAATCTTGGAGAGATGGCACGCTCCCGACTAACTGGAAGACCAGTCGCCTGGTCCCACTATTGAAGCCTGGCAAGTCACCATTGGAGCTCTCATCCTACCGTCCGATCGCATTGGCCAGTTGTGTAGGCAAAGTCATGGAGAGGATGATCCTCGGACGCCTGGAGTGGTACTCGGAGGGCAACAACACCTACCCAGATGCCATGGCAGGATTTCGACGTGGTCGATCATCGATTGATAACGTCGTTGACCTGGTTACCTACGTTCAACACGAGAAAGGCCGTAAGCGTCTCTGCGCTTCTTTGTTCCTCGACGTCAAAGGGGCGTACGACAACGTTACACATCAAGCCATCCTCACCGCTCTCGAAGAGGTAGGAGTAGGTGGTCGTATGTATCGCTGGATACGTAGTTATCTCTCAATGCGATCTTTTTTTGTGAGCACAGAAGACGGCCAAACCTCTCTACATTACAACTACCGTGGCGTCCTCCAGGGCGGCGTACTCAGTCCTGTGCTGTTAAATCTTACGCTAATCGCCCTCACTGAGCAGCTGCCAAGCACAGTTAGGCTATCAATGTACGCGGATGATCTCTGCGTTTGGACGTCCACCGTAACACGCCTGCAGTTGCGAGCGAGAATTCAAAGAGCTGCCGCTGAAACTGCCCGGTACCTCCGCAGTCGAGGCTTGGAAATTTCTTCCGAGAAATGCGCCCTCGTGGCTTTTACGCGCAAGCCTATGAGTAATTACGGCGTAATGATCAATAGCCAAACTGTACCCTATATTCGATCATACAAGTTCCTGGATGTCATAATTGACAGGGACCTGTCATGGAGCCATCACGTATCGTACATCAAAAAGCGGTTGATCGGCATTTGCCATCTATTGAAGTTCTTCGCAGGGAAGACTTGGGGAATGTCACCCACTGCTATGTTACAGCTGTACAGGGTACTTTCTCTCGGCTTCCTGCGGTACAGCTTGCCCGTATTAACCAACGCAAGCAAAACAAGCCTGCGAATATTGCAAAGCGTTCAGGCCCAAGCGCTCCGAATCTGCCTAGGCTTGCCTGTTAGCGCATCGACGGCGGCTTCTATAGCGATCGCCAGAGACCACCTCGTCAAGACACACATTGACGTTGAAACACTCAGGACGCATATAAGACATCTTGCGCGGACGCCCCGCCACCACCTAGCTTCTTTAACAGCAGACAGACCACGTACCTCTGTCGCGGAACGTCGGCCTTCGTTAAGTATGGCGCCGCCAGAAAGACGGAGCCGCGAGACACCCCAACAAATGCCTTTAATGGCGACAATGGAACTCTAAAAATGTTCATGATGATGATAACGCAGCACGCACTTCTTGGCGCTAGCTGCGGAGACAGCAGCCCACCATCACTTCTTCTTCGTCGTCTGCTGATCTCCGACATCCTCCGGGGGCCTCAGATGCGGTGACATCTAGCTCTAGTCGATGCAGCTTCTGCACGGGCCGCTTGAAGATCTTGCCTCCCTGCAAACGAACTGAGCAGGCGCGTACAACTCCGTCGTAGCCTGGGTACACCTCTTGAACCCGGGCTAGTGGCCATAATAACTTGGGCGTTTTAGGAAAGTCTACAATCACGATGTCGCCGACCTTTAAGTTCCTTGATTGATGCGTGGGTGAGCGATGAGCAGCTGGTAATTGTAGCAAATATTCATGCTTCCATCGCTTCCAGAAGTCATTGATCATTTTTTGTCGATGTAGAAAACGGCGCTGGTAGTCTCTTGCACTTTGGCTTGTAACTTGGCTTGACGGTCCCAATTCCTCTGGCAAAATAGTCAGTTGCTGGCCAACCAAGAAATGCGCTGGCGTGAGGGCTGAGGGCTCGTTGGGCTGATCTTGAGAATACGTTAGTGGTCGAGAATTGAGCACCGCTTCAACTTCAGTCAAGATGGTTGAAAGTTCTTCGGTGCCCAAACAGCTTCGGCCTAAAACTTTTCGGAGTGCCATTTTCACGGTTCCGACTAAACGCTCCCATCAGCCTCCCCACCATGGGGCCGCTTCGACAATGAACTTCCACTCAATTCTTTGCTTCGCAAGGTAATCCTGGAAGTCGTCTTGTCGAAGTACTTTCCATAATTTCTGCATCTCCCGAGATGTTCTCTTGAAGGTAATAATAATATCTGGGGTTTAACGTCCCAAAACCACGATATGATTATGAGAGACGCCGTAGTGGAGGGCTCCGGAAATTTCGACCATCTGGTGTTCTTTAACGTGCACTGACATCGCACAGTACACGGGCCTCAACCATTTCGCCTCCATCGAAATGCGACCGCCACGGCCGGAATCGAACCCGCGACTTTCGGGTCAGCAGCCGAGCACCCTAACCGCTATACCACCGCGGCGGACAACTCTTGAAGGTAAGGGCATTGTCGGAATAAATGGTTCTTGGTAGTCCCCTTCTTGCAATAAAGCGCCGGAAAGCCAACAAAAAGGCTGGTGAAGACATGTCCGACACGAGCTCCAAGTGCAATGCTCTTGTTGCTGCACACGTGAAAAGTACAATGTACATTTTGCTATCCGAGTCCTTGGACGTCTTTGCGTACAGTGGTCCGGCGAAATCAAGCCCTGTTGTGCCGAAAGGTCTTGTCTTTTCCACTCGGAAAGCTGGAAGAGGCGGATGCGGTGGCACGATGGGTTTCGAGCGAAGACGGGCGCATATCAGGCATCGGTTGATTGCTTTCTTTGCCGCTTGTCGAGCTCTTGGTACCCAGAAGCGTTCGCGTATGTCGTGTACTGTCGCCGTTACTCCTCCGTGCATGACTCGCTTGTGGGCATCGGAAATTACCAGTTCAGTAAAATGGTTAGTTAGTTAGTTAGTTAGTTAATTTGATTTTTTATGGCGCAAAAGCAGCTGAGGCTATGCTGCGCCAGACACAAGGTTATAGGTAATGAAACTGTGAAATGATGTCGTTTACAGCTTATTTAAAAAGTCACAGTCTTTTAAAAAGTTCAGTACGGAAGACAAGGGTACAAGGGGATCATCTCCAAGAAGTAGAGCAGGGTGAAAAGGCGTTTGTTGTTTGTATAGTTGGCCAAAATATTTTCGTCTGTACGTTTCAATGTGGGTACATGTGATGAGTATGTGTATAACTGTCAATGGTTCTTGACATTTTTCACATGTTGGTTGTTGTTCATTTGTAAGTAAAAAGTTGTGGGTCAGGTGTGTGTGCCCAATACGGAGTCGGGATAATATGACCTCAACAAACCGTTCCTGGTGACGACACGTCTTCCATTCTCCAAGTACGGGCTTCACCATGTGGAGCTTGTTATTCGTGCATGTGTCCCACTGTTGTTGCCATTTCGCTAGTAGAGCTAGACGAATTGTTCTCTGGATGTCTTTAAGGGGAATTTTCACATTGGCTACTGTTTTGTCGGCTGCCAATGAAGCATACATATCTGCTTTTTCGTTTCCAGGTATCCCAACATGACTTGGGACCCAGCAGAAACGGATGGAAACTGCCTGGCTGTTTAAATATACCATGTTTAAAATGTCACCCACTAATGGCTCACATTCGGATTTTATATGTAGAGCTTTTAGTGTACTTAGTGAGTCGGTGTATATGATTGCTTTCTTGTATTTGCCAGCGATGATTTTCCGAACTGCTTCGCTCAAGGCATAAGCTTCAGCTGAAAAAATGGAAAAGCTACGAGGTACTCTCACAGAAACTGCACTTTCCGCTGTTGCGATCCCTATACCCACATGGTTTTCTGTTTTTGAGCCATCTGTGTAAAATTCTTCGTAATCCCTATATTCGTGCTGAAGTGTATAGAATTCTTGAATTATGTGTTCTGGTGGGGTGCTTTTTTTGTTGAAACGGCTTAGTGAAAACTCACGAAGCTGTGACAGGTCGAACCATGGCGGCAGCCTTGGTGGTTTAATAGCGACGTGTAGTGCTCCTTCAGGGATGGCATAAATGTGGCAATGTTCCTCGAAGCGCAGGACAAGTGGTTTGATTAGGTTGGGTTTGTTTAGGTAGTGTAAGCGCGAGTTACACTGTGTGGCAATTTCGTAGCAGATGTGTTCACGTGACGACCTTATTCTTAAGACGTATGACAGAGTTAGTAATGCTCTTCGGTGACTCAAGGAAGGTTCGTTGCATTCCACATATAAGCTCTCCACTGGCGATGTTCGGTAAGCACCACTGGATAGACGTAGGCCGAGATTGTGCACAGGGTCAAGACGCCGAATGTAAGACTGCCGTGCCGAGCCGTAGACGACACAACCATAGTCCAAGATACTGCGGCCGATGGAACGATGTGTCGATGGAAAATGGTGTCGACTTGGAAGTAGGTATGGATGCTTCACTTCCCGGCTGTCGTTGAGGTTTTGCAGCCTTCTGCCGACGCGTAGAAGTCCGTTCTCGTCGATAAATGGGTGCAGTTGTGCTACCCACGAGTGACTGGGTGAATCTTGATGTTTCAGTAGCCAACTGTTTTCATCGGGAAACGATTCGGTTTGCACTTGCCGAATCCAGTATCTCTCGGCTTCCAATATTTCTTCAGCTGAAATGGCTCCATCGTTTTTAATCTTGAGCTTCACGTTAGAGACGAAACGCTGCACCCATGCAGTAATACGCAGCAGCTTGTACAACGAGCTGAACCTCGTGGCATCCAGTATGGGGGGCCAACTGCACAGCGCTTCCTGTAGAGAAAAGAGTCGTGGGCTTTGTCATTGTTATTCCTACGGCGTCGGTCGTCTGTGGCGGTAATAGCTTAACATCTGGCCATTTTGCGGAGTCTCTGCCAAGCCAAGCTGGTCCTTGCCACCAGGTTATGCAGGTAGCCAGGGCGTCTAAGGATACACCTCGGGTCATTATATCCGCAGGATTTGTCTCTCCGGGACAATGGCGCCAGGTGCATTGCGAAGTATTCTCCAGAATTTCCTGGACTCGGTTCCTTACGAACTTGTCGGAAGTCGAAGACTGTCGCTGTAACCAGCCCAGGACTATGGTTGCGTCAGTCCAAAGAAAATATTGCGCTTTTGGTATTAGATCACCGCATGTTTCGACTATATATTTTAACAGCCGGCTTCCTGTTAAAGCACCCATTAGCTCTAGTCGCGGCAATGATAGAGCTTTTAGTGGGGCTATCCTCGACTTGGCTGCGATCAGAGTGATGGTCACGTTTCCATTCACATCTTCTACACGGAGATATACACAAGCTCCGTACGCTTTGGTGCTTGCGTCGACGAATACGTGTAGTTGAGTGTTCCGTGGTGCTGTAACTCCACTCATGAGGTGACGGGGGGACGTTGATTTTCGGCAGATGAATGAGCTGATTTCGCCAGTCATGCCATTTCATCGCAAGTTGACCAGGCAGATCATCATCCCAGTCGACTTTTTCAATCCATAACTGCTGAAACAGCATCTTCCCTCTGACCACGTACGGTGCGAGAAAGCCCAATGGGTCGTAAATCCTCGACACGGTCTGCAGGACAAAACGCTTAGTGTCCTTTGCCTTCTCCAAAAAAGTGAGGATGTTCTCCGGATTGTAGATGAAGTGATCCGTTTCTTTGGACCAAGCCATACCTAGCACTTTCGCTTGATGTCCAGTGTTAATTTGGGAAAGTGCCTCGTTGGAGTCAAACAGTTGTTCCAGTTGTCTACAACTTGAGCTCCATTTCCTTAAAGGCATGCCAGCATCATCCATCAGCTCCCTCGTGCACTTGTAGAGAGTCGCCGCTTCTTCTGCGTCTTTCGCTCCGAATAAGAGATCATCCACGTAAAACGACTTGAGAAGTAGCTCTGCTACAGCCCTTTTCTCTGGATGAACCTGTGTCGTCAAATGATGCTGGATAGTAGCTGTAAGCATGAATGAGCTAGCTGTAGATCCAAAGGGCACTCTGGTCATTCGCCAAATTTGTACCTCTTCTTCCTTGAAATGGTCACCAGGTCTTTGGTCGAACCACAAGAACCGGAACAGGTCGCGGTCCTCTTTACGTATTTCAACTTGCAGGAATGCCTTCTCGATGTCTGCTGTCATGGGCACTCGGTACCATCTGAAACGGATGAGAACCTGCAATAGGTCTGGGTTTAGGTTCGGTCCAGTTTCCAGGCAACTGTTCAGAGACCTCTCTCCTTTGGCGTGAGACGACGCATCAAAGACCACGCGGAGCTTGGTCGTGAGGGAGTCTTCTCGAATGACCTCTCTGTGTGGCATGTAGTACGTAGGGTCATCCATTGATTTCTTGTCAAGTACAACTTCAGCGTGTCCGTAAACGATGTACTGACGAATCGCTGTATCGTATCTTTCCAGCAGTCCTTCGGGCTTTGAGATGCGCTTAACAAGATTGCGTAAACGATTGAAGGCGATTTTATAGTTGTCATGCAACATCTCGATGTCAGGGTCTTTGCGTGGCACGGCTACTTGGTATCGTTTCCCATTCTTGAGAATTCTGCTCTGGAAGATCGACAATGTGTCTGTGTGCCCGTCAATTGCTTCCTTTGGCACTATCCCCATCGCATCCAACGACCAAAATGACTCCAGTATATTTGCTCTAATCCTCCCGTTTCTCTCGCTTGCACGCGCAGGACGCAAATCATCGCTTCGGATGCTCCTTCGATGAAGCTAGTTTTCGTTACAGGTCCTTGTAGCGTCCAGCCGAGAGTGGTCTTGACTGCGACCAATCCTTGTACGTCTGTGCTGCGTATGATTTCGCCGCTAACAATCTTCCAGAGTTGATCGGATCCGTTTTGCCAAACGGTTGCCGCTTATCGCGAGTATTTGCCAACATGCTTTACGCCCGCCACGAGACCTTCGATCCCTCCGTGGTGCCTGGCACAGCCTAGCATCAGTCTGGCGATACCTGGAAATCCGTAAAAAAGCAGACATGTCGACACCGGCTATTAAACAGCTCACTTTACTCCTGCTATATGAGAAGTACCGAGGCTCAATGCACGTATACACCGACGGCTCTGTTATGCCAAACAGCTCAACCGCAGCCGTCGTGATACCTATGAAAGCCACAACAATCCAATTTAAGACCTCTCATCTGACGACATCGACAGCAGCAGAGCTCGCAGCGCTTCGTGTCGCATTGAATTTGATTGCTGATGAACGAACACAAAAATGGGCAATCTTCAGTGACTCAAAGGCTGCACTGCAATCCCTTCTGTCACCTTTACGCCGCGGCCCGAACGAGCAACTGGTATTGGAAATTGCAGAAGAGGCACACCGCTTACTTGAGAAAGGACATGAAATATCGTTTCAATGGCTCCCAAGTCACTGTGGAATTATCGGCAATGAACGGGCCGATCGAGCTGCCCGTTCAGCCCATAGAGAAAACAGACATATATCAATACCGCTCTCTAGGACTGACGCTGCATGGAAGCTCCGCGTGCTTGCGCGCCAATGCACCACGTCACAGTGGAACGAGCCGCACTTCAAGCACGCACGGCTACATTCCCTGGATCCAACACTCAGCCTCCGAATTCCTCCAGGACTACGCCGACCTGACGCTACCCTTTTATGTAGAGTATGGTTGGGTGTCGCATTTACGCGCGCGTACGCGTTCCGTATAGGGATGGCCGACACCGCAGCATGTGAGCACTGTGGCAGTGATGAAACTATTCACCACGTTCTGTGTGAGTGCCCACAGTACTGCTTACAGAGACAGTCGCTTCGCAACGCACTTGATAAACTGGATGACCGAACTCTTTCGGAAGAACGAATCGTGCGCCATCGACCGGACCCAACGTCTCAGAAGAAGGCTCTGAAAGGCTACTGCGCTTCCTGCGTTCAAGTGGCCTTTCTGAACGACTTTGATTTGAACGTCGTGCGTGTGCGTCCATGTGTGTGTGTGTGTGTGTGTGTGTGTGTGTGTGTGTGTGTGTGTGTGTGTGTGTGTGTGTGTGTGTGTGTGTGTGTGTGTGTGTGTGTGTTTATTTTATCTCTCTCTCTCTCTGTCCTCTTTAAAACCCTCATTTCCCCACCCCTGTGCAGGGTAGCAAACCGGTTGCTGTACCAGGTTAACCTCCCTGCTTTTCCCTTTTCATCTATTTCTCTCTCTCTCTCTTGCAAAAACTGAAATTTGTTAGTCGAAAACACTAATACGATAAACGACACTGCTTAGAGTCTGTCTCTGAGACATGTTGCCCGCAAGAAGCGCAACAAAGCTCTCAATGCTTTGCGTGCCGAGGACGGTCTCGGCCAGTGTCCTAAGACCCGTTCCTCCGACAATGGTCGATTGTCCAGTCCATCTAGCACCTTTTTAAGTTCTTTTCTTGGCGCACTGAAGCGAGGACAGTCACAGAGAAGATGGGCGACGGTCTCCTCGCAGCCACAGCTGTCACATGTCGGGCTGCAGGCCATTCCGATTCGAAACGAATAAGCATTCGTAAAGGCCACCCCCGAGCCACAGGCGGCACAAGAGCGTCTCCTCGGCTCTGGTTATTCCCGACGGAAGACGGAGCTGTAGATTTGGGTCCAAGTTGTGAAGACGGGCGTTGGTGAATTCCGTCGAGTTCCACTGTGTCAGTGTCAGTTCCCGTGCAAGTGAACGAAGCCTCGTAGCGGCGTCCGTTCTCGATAATGGTATAGCTGCACATTGGAGAGCATCATGAGCAGATCGGGCGGCTTCATCTGCACGGTCATTTCCGTAGATACCGCAATGGCCCGGTATCCACTGATAGGTTATGTTGCGCTGCTTCTCTACAGCCCGGTGATGAAGTAGTCTTATGTCAGCGACTAACTGCTCGTTTGGTCCATGACGATATGGCGACATAATGCACTGAAGGGCTGCTTTGGAGTCGGAAAAGACTGACCATGCCTTTTTATAACATCTCTTTTCTATCATCTTTTACTCCCCTTACCCCCTTCCCCAGCACAGGGTAGCCAGCCAGTCTGAGAACTGGCTAACCTCCCTGTCCTTCCTTTTCTCCTCTTCCTCCTTGCTAGTCGAATTCCTCAAGTGGTTTTGGCATTATATGATAAAGTTTTTCTTTAGGCCACTTTCACATGAAGGAGTCGCAGGGAGTCACAACACTTTCACAGTGATTTGAGGGGCGCACAGTGTCCCTTGCAGCGTCCGGCAAAATGAGTTCAGAATAACGTATGAGCCCGTGATATGATTGAGATAATAATAACATTATCTGGGGTTTTACGCCCCAAAACCCCGATATGATTATGAGAGACGCCGTAGCGGAGGGCTCCAGAAATTTCTTCCATCTGGTGTTCTTCTAAGTGCACTGACATCACACAGTACACGGGCCTCTACCATTTCGCCTCCATTTCGCGGCCGCGATTGAACTCGCAACCTTCCGTTCATATGTCGAGCACCATACCCACTGCTCCACCGTGGCGGGCGGACGTGGCGTCTAGTGAATGTCAGTGATACCTGCAATTTTATAAACGAGACACGTAAGGAGCTCTGTCCCTGTAAGCGACAAAATACATTCTTGTTTATTTGAAATGGGATGAATATAGCAAGATCTTACAAAGCATTTTCAATGGCGAGGTAATTACGCTTCTCGACCGCCCGTATCATAACATGGTAGGAGAGATTAGACAGATTTAGTTGGGCGTCCGCAGCAGCTCTGCGGACGCAGCCTGCCAGCCATTTCCTATGGCAGGCTGCGTCCGCAGTGCTGTTGCGGACGCTCAACTAAATCTGTCGATTGAAAGCGTAGCAATAGTCTCAACCGTCAAGTGGCATCAACCGGACGTGTATAAAATGGTAGTGACGCGCCTGCGCGGCCAGAGCTTCGTACTTGTTTCATGTTTGCATCGAAAAAAAAAGCCAAGCTAGCGTGTGAGCATTGGAATACCAAGACGATTCATAAAGTTGCTCAAGGTTACTTAAACAAACAGTCTTGCGACCTCGACAGCACTAATCAGCTGATAGATTCGGAAAACCAACAACAAAGTTCGAGAGAAAAAGGATTGCGCTACCATACGGTCAACATTTAGTTACCCCTCAGCTGCTTGAATAAAGGTTAAGGGTAATGACCTATGAGTTTTCTGTCATAAAATCTCTCTATATCTGTTGGATTAAGTATCACTGCCCTTACTACAATGACAAAACAACATAGGGGGAAGAAGAAGGGCTTCCGACAATGGGCTATAATTGTAAGGCATTTACATAACTAACTGCATTCGGAGAAGTAAAGAAAATATAAAGCGAAGAACTTTGCATTCACGGCAGTAGTAATTGAATTGTTTCCCACCGTGTTCTTTTATCGCAGGCGCAAGAATACTTTCATAAGGATAACATAATGATAAATTTCACCGTCATCAAAGTCGAGAACGTAAGTATTTGGGTAAACCGCATCCAAACGATCGACCTTGTCATTCTTTTTTTTATTATCATATGCCATTTGTTGAAACAGGGAGTAAGAAAACGCCAAAAATTTTTTTTAAGAATCATGAAATTTTCGCAGCTGTGGGAACAGTCGTGTATCAGAAAGCGCAGTCATGTAATACTCGCCCGAAAATTTTATTTTTATTTGTTGTACAATAATAGCGCTTCATTATCGTTTGTGCTCTCCGAATGGTGTCTTTTACCTTAAAATGAAAAGATAGCAAATACGAAGCTACTGGTCTAATGAGGTGCCTCAAATAACGCGATATCGTTAAAGAACTTGTTTCGTAGCATTTTAGGTGTCGGCGTCGGCGTCGTTGGACGTGAGCGAGAAATCGCCTTCCCCGTTAGAGAAAAATTCACCAAGATGGAAATAAAATAAATAATTAAAATTGTCTGTGCTAGTGAGAATTGAACCCAGGCTTTCAGCGTTCTGAGAAAGTTCTAAATGAGCGCCACGCCATTGAATGATACTGCTTCGGAAAAAAACACTGTATGAATGTCATATAGTCATAGGAGTCACCTTAACGCATGTAATATTGCGTGACAGAAGCGTAGAATTCGCTCCAGGCGTCAAGACGTGCGAATTGTGCAACGGGAGACTGTCTTAAATGCCCACCCTTCACAAAGTGCTTAGACATATTTAATAAACATCATCAGGAAAAGCATTAACAAAGTGGGGAGCTGCGTAGGTTCGCCTGTTGTCTTACCGACGCGTAGTGGGCCATTCGCTGATTCGCAAAAGGAAGAATTATGGTGTAGTGCGCACTTAACAACTGTCCTCCCTTAACCTCCCTGTCCTTCCTTTCCTCCTCCTCCTCCTCCTCCTCCTAGCAACTGTACTTGCAGTAGACATTGAAGCAGTACACTCTAATTACAGGATAGTTTGAAACGTTGAGGCAAGCACCGAGAACCGAAGCCAGGCAAGCATTTCAGAAGGCGATGCGCACGAAGCCCGATTACGCGCGTTCAATTCTTGAAGACGAAGTTCAAGCGTCCTCTGAGTTTTCTTATTTTCACACATTGTCAATAGGTGATTTATATAATCATTATTAACATGACATAGACTTTTTTAGAAGATACACAATAGGACCCAAATGTACCTACCATTACAGTCGATCTATCAGGTTCTGTTAAAAACGCGGGTAATCATTTCAGCGCACTATTAATCCTCCAACATTACTTTTGCAAGAATATTTTTCTGTCCGGATTATTGAACTGAACGTTCTCATTGTGGGCGAAACGAGGTTTGCTGCAGAAAATCTCTCCACATGCGGCGCCTTATATCTCTGCTGGTTGCTAGCCCTTTGAGACGCTATGTACACAAATGTGTACATGATTTGTTTTTGCTCCTCGTATCAACTAGGGGCTAAGAGAGAGCGAGATACATTAAGCTTCGGATAAATTGAACCTCCTGCGTAATAATTTGTCTTCATTTAACTTCATTTCGCAGCGTACTGTTGCGTGTGATTACATTGCTGAAGGCACTACCCCGTTCGATGAGTCGCTCGATGAGCCGCGTCCGGCGAGGCATGTTAAAAGTTTACTTTTTCTTTGCTCTAAATGGACATACGTAACAAAAACCGAATTTGTACTATATTTCTAGCCTAACATTTCATTCTATTTTGCCAAAATGGAGCATGAATGACTTCAGAATAAACGGATATTTAATTACAACTTAATTAGAATAAGTTACTATAACACACATAAATGAACATATTATGAGATTATTTTTGTTGAAATAGTATATTGAGTGCCTTGAAATAACGTTGTATTGTTTTGACCCGTTTACAGACAGTTCTTCATAGGTGGCGTCTGAAAGGGCTAGGAAAGAAATGGTGCTTTCCGATTTTCGCAATTCGCGTCCGCTACTTTATCTGATGACGTGCTTTGTGACGAAGCAATCCACCAAATCAGCACATCATTTCAACTACTTGAAACATTCTGCAAAGTATGTAAACGCAACGCAGCTACAATACGTGCCTGCATAGTTGCCAGTATCGGTGTGAAAAATGTATTGATGAGATGGCGGAGTAGTCTGAAATATGAAGAGGCGTAAACATAAAAAATGTGTGAGATGAGTCAGATGACTCATGTTTCGGGCAGATCCCATTTGGTGTTGCATCCAAGTAAACTTCCGTGCTTGCAGTCATTTGCGCTTGTCTATGTTCCTAAGCGTGAAAGTTTGCAGCCGTTGGCGATGGGCTTCTGTGCGTGCCAATCGTCTTCCTCGCAATCGCCCCCGATGTTGCTCTCGTGGAACGTATACCAGGTTCTATTTAGATATCAATGTATGCAAATAACATCTGCGTGCATACTTCAGCTGTAACAAGCTATCAGGTACGTGGATGGATCCATAAAGTCGTGAATTCGTTAATGAAGAGGACCTCTCGATTTCATCTGCGAAAATTGCACTAGTCTTGTTTGCGCTAGTATAGCATATGCCAAATTCACGAACGAACAAAATTTCAGCTAAGTCATGGCTCACTGAATTCGAGCGCTGATTATGGATTGCGATCTCTACTGGAAATTCCATGTAGCCGGTCTGCGGAATCGCCTCAAAGCTATTTCGGATGTCTTCAAGTTCCTCAGAGCAATAATGTGGGTGCGTTAGTTCACGCTATGTTGCAACTATATAGGGCGCTTTCTCTTGGTTACATGGAGCACAGGTTACGGTACCGAGGAACACCTGTAAGGGCAACATGCGTGGGAATGAAAATCCTCAAGGTCAGGCACCGATAGTTGCACATGACCGCTGCGCGTGAACGCCACGCAGTGCATGAACAGCGGGCACCAAGGGTTATCGAGCCAGGATTCATATAACTTTGGAGATTCTCACTAAATACGTCACGAGACCATCGTCATGCGGCTGCTGACCACCTCACATCGCTTCCAGACTTCCAGCATCGTGCCCCTTTTATAAGAGGGCATTCACTTACCCCTAGTGCCTCTCAAAAACAATATGGGTGCTGAGAGATTCCCGACACCTCGTTGGAGTCTGCACCGAGCAATTCTTGCACTAACGGTACCACGGTTTCGGACGAAGGTAGAAGCCTCTCCGCGAGGTGAAAACAGCTGCCCCTGCTTATGCTGCACAAGCAATACAAGGACAGTTTAATAATTTGTATTTATGATTGATCCAGTATGTCGTATTATCTATGCGTAATACGTCATTTAAGTACACACCCAGCTTCATCACCCGAACTCGTCTTTACGGCCCCAAGTTCCACCTTCACTACTCAGATCCATGACAATCGTTGTCGGACACCAGCAGCTTTGCCCTCGATTGACGTCTTTGCTTCCCGTGTGGTCATAGCAGGCAGTGCATATGGACATTTGGGCAGTGAGGAAACTATTACACACATCCTCTGTCATTGCCCTCCCTAGACATCACAGAAAGTCGCCTTCAAAAGTTTTTGCGCGCCACGGCGACCTCCCGGTTTTCAAGAAACTGAACTGAGAATGCCGCAACGCTCGATATCCGAGACGGAAACCGAAGAAAGCACTGCTGCAGTTTGTAAGCGCAACCCACTTAGTGAATGACCATTACACTCCCTTGTTGCTGTCTCTGTGTGTTTTAGAGGCGAAGCACCTTAAGACCTCACAGTGTCCGTCCGGCTGCGGTAGTCTACAGAACCGAAACCGAAACTGAACACCTGCACAACAAAAACGAATAGTGTAAAAAATCGACTTTATGTGTACATCAATCAAGTATATGACAGCGCAATACATGATCACCTGCGCTGTCCGTCCATCCGTGCATGTGTCCGTCCGTCCGTGCATCTGTCCGACCGTGTGGGCGTCCGTCCATCCGTGTGTCCGTCCATCCATCCGTCCGTCCATCCGTCCATCCGTGTGTCTGTCCGTCCGTCCTCCATCCATCCATCCGTGTGTCCGTCCGTCCGTCCATCTGTCCGTCCTTCACCAGTCGGAGTCTTAAACGTAGACATTATGGACCTTGGGATCTAGCTTCGCCCACTCGTCATCATTCACTTCATGGAGATGCGTGGATTTTTTTAAATGCGAATGCATTTCTTAGTCGGGCTATGTCAGGCATCCGGCGTTGTCCGGCGTTGTCCGCGGAGGAGGAGGAGGAGGATAGGTTGAGGAGGTGTCCGCGCGCCGGCAGGTGTTATCTCTCCGCTCCCACTCCCTCTCCCATAGCAACAGCTGCGGGTACGCGCGCTTATCCTCGCCCCTAGCAACCGGAGCAGGTGGTGCGGGCGGAGTAGCGGAGAGTGAGTGGAGAGGAGGAGCACGCTCTGGTGTGTGAAGGCGCTCGCATCGCGGGAGCTCGGCGGAGCTCCCGCGTGTGTGGAGAGAGTGTAGGAGAGGGTAGGTGCAGTGCTTCGCCGCTCCTTCTCTCGCCGTTCGCTCTCTCTCCTCCCTGTGCCCCACTCTCCCGTCCGCTCGCTCGCACGTATATATAAATGGAGTGAAGCGCGCGAAATGCATTCGCATTTCCTCACGATTCCCTTCGGGGAGGTGGGGGGCATTTTTTTTCTGCCTATCTTACCCTCTCTCGTTCGATTTACATTAATGTTTTTCCTTATTATTTCCCCACTTCAGCGCAATACACTGGATCTTTAGATTTCGCTAACGTTGCTACCTGCTGGAAGACATTTCTCCCTCTCTTTCATTTCAGAAAAGCGACTTACTTGCGTTTTATCCAAATGGATCTGTTAATGGCTGGAGCACATTGGAAAATATGACACGATATGCCCTGTCGCAAAATGCGTCCAACAAAAGTATTTACTGCCACGCTTCTGGGTAAATATTTTTTTTTCACGACAATATGCCCACGGACAAATATTTTAGATTAGTCTGTTCTAGCGACTTTTGCGACCTTACATAGTCAAGCCATTTGTGGTTTTATTTTTTCAAGGAACTGGTGAGTTTTTAGAACCTACCACATGACAATGTATATTATACAAGTTCAATTTCTTCAACTCATGAAGCACACAACTCGGCCTAATCAGTTGTCTTTCCTGACTTCTATATTTACCTATTCGTAGATACAAAGTTCCATAGGATGGTACAACAATCGTATGCCCATGCTTAGACTGAATGCTGCGCTCATAACAAGCCGCATTCTTCATCAGCTGCGGCTGATATCACCATCACCATGCTAGTTCGAGCGCTTACAGGCAGTGCACAGAAAGTGTCTGTGCTTCACAATGCGAGTTCCTCAGAAGCATCCTGTATCATCAGCGACTTTAAGACTGCCATCCGCAACTTCACCAAAGGCTTGATTTCACAGCCGGCGCACCGCATTCTCACAAGTATACCTGTCTTACGTCGCCGCCGCGTTGAGATCATCTGAGCTCCGGGCCTCTCGGGGCTCGCGGGGAACGAACACGCTCATGACGCCGCCCGAGCTCTCGTCCACCGGGCGCGTCATTCAACAGAGCACCAGCCCTCGCTACCCGATGCGGCTGAGCGAGAGCTGATGTTCTCCTCTTTTCGCGGCCATGCGAGAGACAGAATGGTTACCTTCGGAGAAATCCTCATGTACTACCGTAAGTCCCGACTTAAATACCCGCCACCAGACAAGTCCCTTAATAAGCAGCAATCCACTACTTGGCATTTATTACAGACACGCACTTTCCCCCTGTCCTTCACTATACAGCCGTATTTACCCCGCCGTCCACACACCACAATGTAAGGCGTGTGGTGCACCTCACGCCGAGCTTGACCATATCATATGGGCCTGTCCCGCAGCTACTCACACAATAAAACACAGCACAAACTCTACATTTACAATCACCACGGCCGAGCAGTGGGAGGCTATGCTGCTCAGCACGTGCCTGGAGGACCAGCTCTTCGCTGTCCGGCTGGCCGAAGACGCCGCCAGGATTCAAGGCCGGGCCGCCGCCTGATGAAGGGGGGTTTCGGAGGGGCCCGTCTTCCGGACCCCGCCACCTTTGACCCAAGCAGGGACACTTCAATAACGTTTCTTTCTCTCTCTCAGGAGACTAAAAATAAGAACGTCACTAATGAAGCCGAGTCATTTCCGCTCCACATTTTGGCGACTCAGGCCCCGCTAACGCAGCTATTGCAACTGGAACAGGCCTCCGTAGTTAAGGCGCTTCACCGGCGGCTAATAGCAAGAAGTGGCTCACATTTCTGTGTGGTGCTCAAGATATTTTAATATTTAGGCTAGAAATCGGCTAAAGAATGCCCTAGCGACCGGCCATGGTTTGTTGCGGATGTTACCAGTAACTTCAGCGTATTTAAGCCACTCGCGAAAAGCACCATTTCTGCCGCGGAAGGAAATTTTTTGTGCTGGACCCCTTGGGCATCATGTACCGCAGCCACCTACACGTGTACACCGATGGATCGGTGTACACGTGTAGGTGGATTCATGCTTGACCTGTCCCAACTTTGAAATGAAGGCCGTGCGTCACACTTGGCTAAATAAACCTTCAAACAAGTTTCTCAGACGTCGTGTGCAGTGGGCACCTTCCAATGTTAACATAGGGGGGAATCCAGAAAGCGGCAAAAATTGCGAAGCCGGCTCATAAACTGACCCCTCTTTTTTGCGGCTGCACCAGCTCGCACCACGTTGCACAGTGCCACCTTCAGGGGAAACATGCTTGTCAAACCTGCCAGGAAATCGCCTGGACAAAAAGGCGTGTTCTTTGGTCCTGGTTCTCAGGACGGGCTCGGTGTGGCTTGCGAACACCCGCACCGGCTCCGCACTGCGCCCTCTGCTCTTGTCGCTGACTGCTGTCCTCAGACGATGCTAAAACGTCTTCTTTTATGAGTGCACCCCCTCCTGCCCCACTATAGTCCTAACTGTGTTATAGACCAAACTAAAGGACAGGGTGATACTAGCGGTGGTTTTTCCTTTGCTTATTATATTATTAACAGCCAAGTTATTTATCAAATCATTCCTTGTTCACCCCGTACCAAAACAATATCAGCATAATAACTGGGTATACGCCACAGAAAATGGGTGAATCCCACTACTCACCTCTAGTCGACTAAAAATGATGAAGGCAACAGTTGCGAAACAAACGTGTATGTGTCCTGCAAATTTGTGCTGCCTATCATAAAACTATTATCATCATAAACGGGCACGTGACACAAAAATTGGGTAATCCCACTACCCACACCTTCCACGGAAAAGGAAGAAGGCAACAGTTAGCCCAAAAAATGGCTGCGAAGCGACGGCGGCGATCCGTTAGACCCTGAGTATGTACGTACAACGAGAGAATGCTAGGAAACGGAAAAGGCAACGGCGGCTGCGCAGAGACTCCGAAGTGATGAAAGGCCTAAGCCAATGACGACGTGCCCGTGTCGTTTCTATGACTGTCTGCTTTAACTTGAAGAACTCTGCTCTGAAAATCAACGTAGAACCAACCTAGCATCACCTAGCTAAAGCCTAGCAACGACCTAGACGCAACCTGGAATCAAAGTGGATCACCTAGCTAAGGCCTAGAAACAACCTAGGAGCAACGAGATTTGTCTTCACATTCATCCAGTTTCGCTGTCTCCAGGTTTGGGTGGCTCAGTGGAAGCTTCGCCCATATTTAGCAAAAATAAAACAGCACGAAATACGGGACGAAAGACACAGTACGACAGAACCAGTGCTGAAAGGCACTGGTCCTGTCGTACTGCGTCTTTCATCCCGACTTTCGCGCGGTTTTATTTTCGCAAATGTCGCACCAACTTGCCCAGACAAAAGCACTGCTAAGTCATATTTAGCACCTTTTCCACCAAGATTAACGCACTACCTATTAGTTCAAATGGTGTCCCTTTTATCAGTAGAGGCTACAGTTCTTGCGGCTGCCCGTTTTTCACTGTCAAGGACATCATCCTTGTGCGCCGCGGGCCAAAACGTCAACTTCCCTTAGAGCGCGTATTTGCATTCGGGTACGAGCCGAAGTACCGCGACCGACTACGATGTGCTGCTTCACCCACGCGAAATCTACCAACTGATGGCCACTGTAGGTTCATGTCTTTCGTTCCCAGAACTTTTGTATACTATAGCAATTTATTTTTTAGCTTTTTCAATATTATTAAGGCGACAGCCTAATGAGCCATATCGGACATTGGTTTAGAAAATTGCAGCAAGTGGGAAAAAGACGTATGTTTCTTTAATGAAACTCACGTATTCAAAATTTTTGGTTTTGCCTGGCGTAGAACTGTAGTATTTTGTGCTTAAAGAAAGTATCGTATTATTGCACAAAGCTTAGCAAATGCTTCGCACCATTTTGGAAAAAGACTCTGTATGGCGCTCATGCAGGGCAAGCTGTCACGTTAATAGATGTAATATTGCAGGACCGAAGCGTAGAATTGAAGTAAGGATCGCATCATGTAAATTGCGTAAGAAGTGGATGTTTGAAAATTGTCTACCCGTTAGAAAAGGCTGAGCTACAATGCATCATCGCCATCAGCCACAGCAACACAAAGACGATTGCCTTGAAAACGTGGCGTGTCGTACAAATGCTCAAGTGAGCTCTCAAGCACCAATGATGGTGGCAGTGATGGCTTTAGCCTTCTAGCTGTCTAAGCCGAATGTATAACGGATCCTGTGAGCTTTTCTTAGCGTCTTTATGTCCTCACGGTACACTTCACGCGCCGGCGAAAACGAGAGACAGTTCCTGCTGATTTAACTGGCGCTAGAGCTGGGTAGCGCCAGTCCAGGTTCTGTTTTCTCATTTACACACGCTCTCCCTGGCCTTGCCAAAAGTCCTGCAATAGTTTTTGAACTAATGTTCATAAACTGTGCAATTTTCTCTTTCCAACACTTTACGTAAATTTTACAACAATATCCCCTTTAAGTAATATTGCCCATCGGACACATGCGCCTCTGCACACCCTTGAAATGAGAATCTGTCTCTGCTCCCATCGCACGCTTTTTGTCCAATTCACAACCCACCCTTTGCTAGAATTAATAGGATTTTATTGCAATTTGTCTTGATTCGCAACGGCACCACAAAGCTAACGGCTTGGGCACATTGTCGCTCAGCACGATAGTCTCTAAAACAACGACTAAATAAATTTCGTGCTCTCAGAGTTCACCGCTTTACAGGTGTTAAGAAAACACGTATTCTTGGAGAATCGTTCCTCTGAAACAACTGCCAAGAGACCAAAGTTTTGACACCGCCTCACAGACCGAGATCAGGTGGCAGCGCCTACTCCACTCTCCATTCGGCAACGCCTGATCTTGATTGATAACGTGTTCGGTAGATGGCACTGCGAATGAAGAAAAGCGGTGGAGGAGCGATGTCGTCCTGAAATAGAAATGCGTGTGGGAGTCTCTCTGCTGCCGCCTATTCCACACATACCACGTTCCGCCACATGGCTCCACCTGTGAACGCATGCCCTCATGAGAGCACGATGACAGCATGTGGAATGATTACCACACGCCTCGACAGATAGCGCTACGCATTGCGAGTAGTCCTCAGGGAGCGCGCGTAGAGGAGAAAGCATGTGCAAAACGTGAAGAGGAACACAGAGGGCGAAGTAATGAACTAGACGCCCGCATGCACGTTGCGAATGCGTTCAGCGGCAGCGGAATCGGCGCTCCTGCATTTTCTTCCTCTAGACACTATCAAAAAAAGTCAGTTTCGCCACTAGGGCGAAGCAATGAATGCGATAGAAACAAATTAGTTTGTCACATGAAGAACGACAAGCAGCTCGATACTTGCAACGCGCCGCCGCAGCACAATGAAGGACGCTCGAAAAAGACGCACAGGTATACACGGAACAAGCGTGAACTAACAACTGTAGCAGTTGTTACGTGTTTGTATTTGTGCAACGCGCTGCGAGTGTCCACAATGCAGAAGCCGACGCTGTTGCCTCTGACATGGCTCATACCCACTAACGGGGATTGGCCAAGGATTGATTATATGATTATATGACTTTTCGACGCTGTTTGAGACTTCTTTTTCTTTTGAACTGCGGCACGTGGAATGATTCCTCTGCGTTCCCTGCCACGCGGTGGCGTCTGACGCCAAGTGTGCCCGGTGTTCTTTTTTTTCCTTCTGAATTATGAGTGGTACAGAAGGGAGCCACATTTTCGTGTGCCTCTCAAGGGCAGTTTTCAATTTGAAAGCACCTGTAAAAGCGTTGCGTGATAGAAAACACGCTCAAGCTGATCCGAGATCTGCGTACCGCGAGCGGCAAATGGTGCATGTGAATAGCTCGCCGTTATATCGCTGGCACGAGCATGACGTGTGGCTGTCAGTCCCTTTTTCGGCTTCCGTTGGAAACGGACGTGTGATGGCTCGCTCCGTGCGAGGTGCTTCGGCGGCCGCTGCTGGCCGCGGTGACAGGCTTTCTTCTGCTCCTTCGGATTACCGCTTTTTGCTGCCGACATTGCCTTCGGGTGATAGCATGCAGCAGTGCGTGTTTCTGCACGGTGATTTGGCAAAACGACCATACCGGTTGGAAGACTTTCGGGCACCGTTAGAAGAAGTAGGCGTCATCAAGGCAATCACTGGCATTGGTGCCTTCCAGATGAATCACATCTGGTTGGTGAAGTTTCGAAGCAAAGCTGACAAGGATGTCTTGCTTAAAACGGGTGGACTCCAAGTCAAGGGTGGTTTCTGTGCTGTCATCGACCCTATCCAACAAGACGTCGCCTTGAAAATTCACTGGGTTGACTTCGCTGTCTCAAATGAGAGCATTCGACAAGTGTTGAGTGAATTTGGTGAAGTCCTGGAGGTTTCAAACGACAACTGGACCGTCGCGGGCTTCGAACATGCGACATCGACGACGAGGGTTGTGCGACTGAAACTGAAGGAAGGTGTAGTGCTTGACGACTTGCCACATCTTTTTAAGCTTGGAGGAGGCACTGTCCTTCTGGTGGCCCCGGGTCGGGCGCCGCTCTGCCTAAGGTGCCGCATGCAAGGACATATACGACGAGACTGCCAGACTCCGCGCTGCGGGGTATGCTGAGCGTTTGGACATGAAAGTCAGGATTGCGCCAGGAGTTATGCCAGAGTAACTAAGACCACTCTGCCAGCAGACGACACCCAAGAGAATTTAATGGATGCTGAGGAGGCCGAGAAATCTGCCCCAGGCAGCAACGCCACGGGACGCGACGCAAAGGTTCAGGCGACTGTTGAAGAGAAAGCTGACGTGCCAACGGAAGACAGCCAGGACCCAACGAAGGCAGCAGAGGAGATGGCCGAAACAGGCCGCCAGCGGGATTGTCAAGAAACCATTGAGGACGACATGAGCGACAGTGGCGAGATCGGTACATCAGAAGCCAGCGCAGAGGATACGGCAGCGACCGCGGGACGCGGGAAGCGTCCCCGAGCAGAAAGCACGGAACGCAACATGAAACGCCCGGAGCGTCAGTGGCATCGCGTCACGGGCGCTAAGGGTAAAAAATATGCCCCCGAAATCCGGTCGGCGTCATCGTCGCCGGTTCGGGGTCAGGGACGGGATAAGTAAGACCCTGGCTTTCCCACTGCACGGTATACGAGTTACGGTAAGCGCGGTGTTGTGCTTTTACCCTTGTCATCAGCATGGCTAGCGTGACTGCGCCTTTACGCATTGGTACGCTGAACGTACGTGGTCTAGGAGCGCGTCGCAAACAGTACCAGGTGAAGCGTCTGATGCAAGAAAAGGACCTTGACTTGCTCGCGGTCCAGGAGACTAAGGTTAGTACTGAGGATGCGACTAATAGCTTGGTATCACAATTTTCATTGCGGTACAATGCGTGTGTGAGCCATGCGGTGGGAACATCAGCTGGGTGTATTATTTTTTCTCAAGAACTCTCTGGGTATTCTTGTGGAAGAAGTTATGTTGCTTGCGTGGGCGTTTTGTTTTGTGTGACTTTTCTTACGGGAGTAAGAAATTTGGAACATGTGTATACGCCCCAACAAATGTGCGGGAAAGATGTTTGTTTTTTCGTGAGTTGCACGCGTACCTTGATTGTCAGAGGTGTGCGATTGTGATGGGAGACTTCAATTGTGTTCTTACCCAAGAAGATCGTAGCACTGGTGCCAGGATAAGCGATGAAAGCGTCGATTTGCTTAGAGATAGCCTGAGCAAGTTTTCTTTACATGACGTGGCTCTGTTTGCGAAGGGTGGTAGTCGTCAACACTTTACACATTTTCAAGGCACTAGTCACGCGCGACTAGATAGATTATATGTGTGTGCAGACATTGCGCCTTTGTGTCAAAACTATGATGTTGAGGTTGTTTCTTTCAGTGATCATTGCTTGGTGTCTTTTGAGCTCGGGCAAAAGTGCAAAAAAAAGATTGTATGGGAAAGGTGGAAATTGAATACTAAGTTAATCACAGATGAAGGGTTTCTCGATAAGACCAAGAAAGAAATCGAAGAATTTTTTATGACACAAAACGCAGTGCGACGGAAAGATGGGAATTATTTAAGCAAAGGATAAAAATGGTCGCGATAGAGTGGGGCTGTCACATGCAATATCAAGCGCGAAAACAGGAACGCGACCTGCGGTTGGAACTTAAAGATTTGGTAAAAATCGAAACAGAAAACCCGGGATTATTGACGAATCAACTGCAGGTAGTTAAAAACAAAATTGAAAGTCTAGAAGAGGATAAATATAGAGGGGCAATTATACGTGCAAGAGCTGAGAAATACCTCGTGGGTGAAGCGCCGACAAAGAGAGCCTTATCAGATGAAAAGGCTTACGCTCGAGGTAATGAGATATTAGAAATAGAAATGAATGGCAATATAATGAGAGAACATAATAATATCATGAAAGCTTTTGAAAGTTACTATCAAGAATTGTTTTCTTATCGTGAGCCAAAAGAGACAGACTATGCAGATGAGTTCTTGACAGAAATGCCGATGCTTAACGCCGAGGAAAGAAAACTATTAGAAATGACTATTACTATAGGAGAAATTGAGAGGGCTATAGACGATCTTAGCACGGGCAAATCACCGGGTCCAGATGGGATTAATACCGCTTTTTATAAAGCGTTCAAGTCGGATATGGCGGCAGCATTGTATGACGTGTTTTCAGAGTCTTTTGATCGGGGGACTTTGCCTCCATCGTTTAATCGTGCGCACACTGTATTGATTCCTAAAGGAAAAGAGAAACATGTCTTACGTAAAGTGACAGGATACAGGCCAATCACGTTGACGAACGTGGATTATAAGGTATTAATGAAAGTTCTGGCGAGGAGGTTGCAGGGAGTTATACACAAGTTGGTTGGGCCGCATCAGACGTGCGGCATTAAGGGCAGGAGTATGTTCACTAATATTCACGTCGCCAGAAGCATCTTGGAGTATTGTGATACTGAACTTCTTAATGTGGCGATGTTACAAATAGATCTAGCCAAAGCTTTTGACATGGTGCCACACAATATTCTGTTTAGGCTAATTGAATACGTTGGTCTGGGTTCGGTCATGTGTAAAGGCATTAGAATGGCATACAAAAGCTCAACTACAAATTTAATTGTTAATGGAGAACTTTCACAGCGCATACAAGTCCTATCCTCTGTGCGCCAGGGGTGTCCGTTAAGCCCTTTACTTTTTGCTTTATTTTTAGAACCACTTTGTAGGAAAGTTATCAGCAGCACTGAAATTAATGGGTTTAGGTTACAGGCTTGTGAAGTGCGTGTTTTGGCATACGCCGACGATATTGCCTTTTTTGCTGTTGATAGAGAGAGCGTCAATTCGTTGTTGAGAATAACTGAAAGGTTTTGCGACGCAAGCGGCAGTTCGATGAATAAAGACAAAAGCGTGGGTTTGTGGCACGGCAGCTGGGATCTTACGCCCGCTACTTTTGGAAATATTCAGTGGCTCACTACACCTAGCCGTTATCTCGGGGTACCATTGGACAGATATAAAGACAGCGAATCGCTTTGGCTTGACAAGACAGAGGAACTGCGGGCGACTGCTGAAACATGGGGTGGACGAGAATTATCAATTTTCTCTCGGTCCGCAGTATGTAACGTTTTCCTGGCCGCTAAAATTATGTGCCTTTTGCAAGCACTTAGTTGTACGCGTAAAAACATTAAAAAAAATTCACAGGGTATTCGCTACTTTCATCTGGAACTCTACATGGGAGTGCACATCAAGAACAAATTTGTTTCGTCGAGTTAAGAAAGGAGGGCTTTCTTTATGTCATCTCTTTCTCAACCAAGTAGTATCCCGTTTTTTGCTGATAAGAGATCAAAGAGATGCTTTTCTACGCTGTTTATTTCAAACAATGTTATTCCATCACATGCCTGACTTCTTTGTGTCGTCACAGAGGGGGGAGCGACACTCCTTGTCGCCGTTCCTCCGCGAAGTTGTGTTGTCGTATCGATTCCTAAGGGCAAGATTTTCTATGAATTACTTATCTAACGTGAAAAGAAAGCGCCTTAGGAAGGATCTCATTGACAGCGTGTTCCCTGTACCTGTTTACAGGTTAATGTTTTTAAAAGCACCTGGCCAAGACGTTCTAAAACGAGTTAAGAACATGTGGATACCGCCTAACGAAAAGACTTTCTTTTTCAAGCTACATACAGGAACCCTGCCTGTGAAAACGTGGCTGGAAGACAGAGGAATTTATGTACCATGGGGAAATATGTGTTTTCTTTGTAATAAGCCAGAAACAATTGAGCATGTATTCATTGACTGTAATAATGCCATATTCTTTTGGGACATATTGCAGAGGGCCTTGAAGATAGACTTACCTCTTAATCCACACGGAATTCGCTTTTTGCCCTTTGAAAGTTCTGTACAGCATTTGGATGTAATCTTTTTACTTGGTCTACATTCGGTATGGCGTAGCATGTTAGCTTATAGACACTGTGATGCTAAAGTACCATCTGTTCATGAGTGTTTCGTGGAAATTCTTGCCAAAGTACGTGATGTGTATAAGACGATTGACTGTGATGAAGATGTGATATCTTTGTTTGAGGTATTAACGCACATGAAACGGGTATGATGTATGATTGTTAGACTATCTTGACCTGTTGTCAAGAAGGCAATAAAGAAAAAAAAATGACGTGTGGCTGTGTTGGCTAGCGCAGCAGGCTGCGGAGCGAGGGGTCGCTGGTTCGAATCACCGGTCAGGTGGCTTGAATTTTTTTCTATTTTTTTTCTGTATGCCTTTTTTATATATACACATACATATACATATCGGGGACGTGACGGCGTCGACAGACAGTGACGGAGAAAATCAACCGAGAGTTTCCATAATAAAATATGGAGGACCCGCCTTGTTAAAACGCCTATCTGGAGATATTTTTGCTTTTACTACTCGCGTTAGGCTATAAACCGCACAAGTACAATTCAGTCACCCTCACTATCTTGATGTGAAGGAAAGAAGTGTATATTTAAGGGCTTGTTTTCTTTGTTAGACACAGTATTAATGATAAGCAGCAGATCCCCAGCACATCATAGAAAGCACATCACTAACACAGTTCTTAAATGCCCTGAACTCCGTTATACAGTTGTCTTCTTGTTTGTCGTTTTTTATCTTCTTTTTTTTTCTTTTTTGCCTCCTATTGACATGTGAGACTTCGCCTGTCTGCCTTTCTGTTCTGAGTGCATTTTTTCTCTTATTTTTATTTGCCTATACTTGAAGTGCCACAATATGCACTTGATGCCGCGCACAGCAACACCTTTGTGAAAAAATTTCTTACACCATGGTCTCACAAGTTCTTCTTTTGCTTTTGTTTCCTACCTTTTTTTCACAATTGACTTATTGTGAGCCTGGTTTCTCTATATTCACAAGCTACTAATTACTCTTATTTTGCACTTTCTTTGTAATTACTGGTTGTTGCCATTGCATCACAATTTCTCAAACTTGTATTGAACTACTGTATATGCCCTCCTGCTATGATCCCTTTGGGATTGGCAGTATTCTAAAAAAAATAACAAATAATTAAATAAATAATAATGCCACGGAAATTATAGGGGATGTTATAGCAGTAATTGTAAAGTAAATGTGAAAAAAAAGAAAAGTGGATGAAAAGATAACTTGCCGCCTCGAGAAATATTGTGACTAACAAGAAAAAAAAAAACGAGCCATTAAATTTACACTTATTATTTTCATTCATAGCGAGGATCTGGTTCTGGCAGCATTGATGCATTCAGGTAGTCTGCGAGCGATTAGTGGTCAGCTGCCAACTCGTAATAAGATCACGAGCTAGTGGCGCCAACAGGCAAAAACAAAGTGTTCCACACTCATCGCAATGGCTACTGGCGGCTCTGACTGACACTCCCATTTTTAATGGTCACATATACCCTATAAAGTGGATGGAGGGATGACCGCCGCCGTAGCTCTGTTGGTAGAGCATCGGACCGCGTTATTCGAAGGTCACAGGTTCGGTCCCTTCCGGCGGCTACTTACCTTTTCGTCCACTTTTCTTTCTTCACAATTACATTATAATTACCACTAATAACACCCCCTATACATTCCGTGGCATTATTGTCTGTTAGTTCTCATTGATATCTTAATGTGATTAATACACAATGGCTACGCAATCATACACCTTATCTTGATATTCCTTCTCGGCATACGCCATAGATTTATCATAAAAAATACTCCAGGATGTGCATGTCTAGATGTTTCGCTCAAAGTAGCTTGAGAAATAAACACATTTCAAGACATCGCATTTTGCACAATACTTTGTCATTATAATTCATACTTATGCTGGGGTGCACAACATTAAGCAGGTGTTCTTTTCTTCCAGCTTCTCAATATTTGGGGACTATTGGGACAATGACCAGTATCGTCTAACAGGTAAGGTAATCTAATATTCGTAGAGATGTACTATAGCGTGCTCAATGGACGAGAAGCATACACCCCACACGTTTGGAGTTCAGTGTGTCTTTGCAAATTTTTTCCTACCCGGCCATCGCAAGTCTTTTTCATAAGCGACGCTCTTGCGAGGTTGAAAATACCACTTTGTAGTTAAATTAAAGTGGAACTCCTTATATAGCACAGCTCTGTCGACCAAAACAAGAACACCTCACATCGTAAACTACAAATCAGCCCGAAGTCCACGCACAGAAAAAAGTATACAAGACCGCAGTGACTTGCAAGGAATCATTTGAGAGTCAGCGTCGTATTGTAACATTTTTTTGTTTTCTTAGTAATGATTCACGCTCGAGGATAACGGTTTTTTTTTGTCGTTCTCTTTTTGTGAATTGCACCAAGCACTAGCTGCTTTAATACCATCTTCTACGACGTTATCTGCGTTGTTCCTTGAACTGCTCTGTTTTACGCCAAGCTTACACAAAGATGGCCGCCGTCCCATGTACTGTGCTCAACGCTCGAGCAAATTTTCATTTATGTAGTTCATTAATTGTTTGTTGATCACTCGAATGTCCTACTACAGAATTTTACATGAGCGATAGGCGGCTACTTAGTGACAATGATTCGATGACGGGCTTCAAGGCATGAGGGTCGGAGTCGACCGCAGCGTCACTGGCTAGTGTGCTCCCGCCCTTGCACTTTTCAGCTGTCTGTGCCTGTAGTGGGTACTCTGCACTCCTATTGTTCATGTGGCAAGACGGATGATGACCAGGCATGAATAACGAAGTGCTAAAAGAGGAATGGTATAATTTTTGAAAAGGGCACCATCGTATTCCAAGGCATCTTTGTTTCAGGTAGTCAAGATGTGCTTCCGATTTTTGTTTTTGACGCTAGTGTTAAATCAGTAATCTGAGTTGATGTATCGAGCTGCCCGGTTCATGACTGATTCAAGTAATTTGGAAAGGTTAGATTGGTGTTGGTTTCAAGCAGAGAATGCTCGTTTAAAAGTCTACGAAAGCAGGGCGCCTTCGATAATTTATTGAGGCTACATGATCGCCATCATGTCTTGTTTCTTCTCTTCTTCCTGTGCCTATCTTCTCAGTCCTCCTTCCATCTCCTAGTATTCTGTCTTCATCGCTCAAGGGATGGTACGGAAGAATATTTCCTACTGAAGCCTCTTCCGTTTTTCCTCTCAAGCCTTCGTAGTACACAGTCTTCAATATTCCTTGTTGTTTTGCCGTTTTAAGCACTGTGTACGGACCGATGAACAGAGACTTTGTATCCAGATCTTTACAGACAAGAATCATGTCTCCAGGCGTAATATCCGGTACCTTTCACATGTGTCCTTCGTCAAAATTTTTCTTCATAGTCATGTGGTACTTCCTCCGCTCTTCTGTTGACAATGGTATTTCTTGAAGTGACTCTTTGCCAACGATGTCCAGTTCTTTATCAGCAGCTAGCCAAGCGCTCTTTCCAAAAGCCGCAAAGTGTGGACTGCGATTGCGATGCGCGACCGCTGCCTCGAGTGAGCGCTTCCAACCTCCCTTAAATCGTGGGTAGAGAGAAATGAACGTCTTCAGGTCTCGTATCACCCTTGCAGCGAGAGAGTTGGCTTCGGGGTGATAAGGAGCAGGAAAGCTAAGCTCGACACCCTTTTTATGGGCCCACATTCGGAGCTTGTCACTTCGGAAAGCTGGTCCGTTATCAGCGACTACAAGTTTCACGTTTCTGAAGATTTCTCTTTCCAAGAGCTGAATGACAGAGTTTGCATCTTCTCTTCCTGGCTTTGCAGCAACAAACCGTGTACATTCATCTACTGCCACTAGAAAAGCTTGCGTTTTTCTTACGCCCTCACCCTTCTTTTTATTTCGGCGAAGTCGAGATGGAATACTTAGAAGGAAACATGTGAATATACTGGCCCGACCATCTGATTTCCTCTTGGTTTGAACTTGGCTTTGTATATCTGACGTTCGTGGCAAATTTTGATGTACCGAGCCACATCCGTTTTCATGTTCTTCCAAGTGAATCTTTGTGTGAGCTTTCGGTATGTCCTCCAGAAGCCATCATGACCGCCTGATTTTGGGCTATTATGATAAAGTCTGAGAAATAATGGCACACTCATTTCAGGCACATGTATTCGACCGTTCTTCAGTTTTAAGTCCTGTGTGCCTTTCCACAGCGTTGCCGTGTTTATGCTCTCGCAGTTTGCATCTTTTGGCACATGCAATCTTAAGAGTACATCAGCGTCTCGATGCTTTTGTCCCGGACGATGCACAACTTAACCCTTTGTGCGGCAGTGGGACACATACGTCCCACTTTTCCGTCTACAGAAAAAAATTTCTCCCACATCACCCGTTGCAATTAGCGCAACATTAAGTCACTCACATCTTACCTAAGGCATCGTAATCTCGAAAAAAATTCTTTTACCACGTTTTCGAAAGGCGGATGTAGTGTTACAATAGCGTTGAATTTCGGTCAATTTTTTATGATCGCTTCTGAATTTTCCTCTTTTTGAGATACATAGAACCTACCAATCAAAATGCCGGATAACATCCTCCTTTTCTGGTTTTTGAGAGAGATGATCTTAGCTTCCAGTCATCACGTGTTTTTGTAAATTTGCGAAATAACTTGACCAATAAATGCATCGGAACAATCCCCTTCAAAATTATCCCGCTAATCGCGCAGCGCAATTGCGGATATTAATGCGTGGAAATATTTTTCTCGATATTATATACCTCTTGAAATGTAGCCACATGTTCAGGGATAACATCTGTACTCGAAAATTTCAACAGCAAAAGCTAGGACAGCCGAATGGCCAAAAAAAAAATGGTCGATGCATGCGGTGAAGTAAGCTTTACAGGGACATACCACAGCGCTTTGAAGGCTCAAGAGACAACTGCAGGCGGCGTTCTCCTGCTCAAATGAGGTCCGCACAACTTTTCTCTTCACAACTTTAGAAGTGATACTCTGTGCCACTTGCTTCGGCCGTTTCATCCCAAAATTCCCGTTGATGCAATCGCGAGATGGTGCCTTCATGAGGCAGTGGGACAGTGTTTTCCCACTTTTTTGAAAACACTCTCATGAGTCAGTGGGACATATATGTCCCACTTTTTTTCAGTAAACTACTGGCTTCATTTTGATGAAATGTGTTTCATACTATTTCTTTCTAGTTTATATCAATAAAGCGCAGCCGGTTTTTATATTACCATGTCAAAAATATAGGACGACCGACAAAGGGTTAAAAACTATATTGTTGGATCTCGCTAATCCACCGAGCCAGTCTTCCTTTAGGCTGGGCCAGCTGAACCAGGTGCGTCAGAGTTTGGTTGTCAGTCACAAGCTTGAAATTTCGGCCTTCGAGGTAACTTTTAAAGTACCTTAAGGCCATCACGACGGCAAGTGCCTCCTTTTCAGTGGTTGCATAGTTCAATTCAGCTTTTGAAAAAGTATGAGTGATATTTGATTACTTTTTGCTGCCTTCCAGAGGGCTTCTCAATGTCGCGTTGATATAGTACTGCTGCGGTTCCGTAATGAGAAGCATCAGTACACAATTCAAAGGGTAGCAAAAAATCCGGTAGTGTCAACACAGGGTCCGATGATATAATCTTGACGTGATCCACGTAGCAGCGTTAACACTCTTCGGTCCATATAAAAGGAAATTCTTTTTGTGTCAGGGCTGTTAAGCATTTCGTTTTCGTTGCGTAATTCTTGATGAACGCCCTGAAGTGACCAGCCAGACCCAGGAAAGCTCTTCGGGAATGCAGATCATATGGCTTGACAAGATTAGAAATTCTCTGCACGCTTTCTTCTTTGGTGCTTTTGGTTTTACCGTTGAAGACTCTACCGAGGAATACCACAGTTTGACAGAAGAATTCACTTTTCTTCACGTTCATCTTGAGACTTGCTGGGCTCAACGCCTCTAGGACTTCGGATAAGTGGTCAATGTGGCTGTCCTTGGTCTCAGAGTAAACGATAATGTCTTCAACATATACGTTGCAAAACTTGCCTATGTAGTCTTTCAGTTCATCAGCTTTTGGAACCATGCCCCTGAGTTCTTCCATCCGAAAGGGGCATGGCTCGTAGATATCAAAGGGTGTAATAAACGCCGTAAATTTCTTGGTTTCTTCTTTGAGTGGTACTTGCCAATATCCCTTGCACAGATCAATTCTTGAAAACCATTTACATCCACCAGTTTCATCAATGATTTCGTCGATGCAGGGCATGGGGAAAGGAAACAATTGAGTCTGTCTGTTGATTAATCGATAATCCGTGCACAGTCGTAGGGAATCATCTTCTTTGCGCTCAATAGTGATTGGTGACGGAAATGCGGATGTCACCAGCCTGATGATGCCAGAGTCAAGCATACCTTGGAGCTATTGCTTCAGCCAAGATTTCATAACTTAAGGCGTATGGCTTTCTCTGGACTATGGTCGTGTAGTTCAGCTCAAATGGTACCTGGATTGCCCTTGTCGGGGGTGGATATGTCCCAACGCATATTAGTTCTGGAAACTTAGTCGCGATGTCATCAGGGCACGTCGCTATTCTCCTCGTCTTCGTCACAGCATTATGCATAGGTCCCATTCGATTGTTCACACCAGGGGTGCTATGCAGGATGGCCCGAGCTTTTCGGGCACACGAGTTTGCTCCGAGCTCGCACTGCGGCGGTCATGGCACAAAGACAGAGCGGAGCGCGTGATCGCAGCATTGATAAAAACGGCTACATGAACGAGTGTGGCGTCAAAAACGCATGTGGAGCATCTGCGGCGGTAATAAAAGAAACACCGCGTGCGAACACGTCAGCGCCGCCACTCAGTCCACATTTCAACAGTGCAGCGACGTCAGCGTGATTGTCGCGCTATCTTTTTGCCAACTCAGCATTTCGCCTCACACAGGCATGTTCGTGGGCGTTCTTCCACTTTCGGGCATGTTCTTTCGTTCCACCCGCCGCATGGGAAATTTCCACTCTCGAAGACAACAAGGGTGCACACGCTGCACTCTCGTGCAGCTCGTTTCGCTCCTATCAAATATTGCGGATAAATATACGGACAGGTTGTCACCAGGGGCGCTCGCATCATTGCGGCAACGCGGCTGTGAGTGGTACGTCGTGAGCGCGGTGAAATTGAATGCGAGACATAGCAGCCACGTGATGATGTAACTTATTTATTCGTGCGTGTGTGCACAGTCTGCGCGATAAAGCTGATAGATGAATCATGCCGCTTACTGGCGTTGCGGCGTGAGCACTGCTCCTTGGCAAGCGCAAACGCGGTGGGTGGACCCGATCTTTGCCGCGGGCGTCTGTCAATCAAACTGATTGACGCGTGAACTCGGGTACAAACTCGTTGATTCTGAGAAGGCCCCAGTTCAACTCGTGACTGTCATGGTGCCCGTGTGACTGTCAATGGTTTCATGCGGTGGACGCTAAGCAGCAGCTTCTTTGCATATAAAATAATTTGTTTACTACTTGTGCAAGGCTGGAGCCATAGAGGAGCTTGTGATCACCTAGCTTCTTCCAGCGTTTTAGGTCGGTCGTCTACTCAGTCTGCTCGGTATACGCTTCGAGGTAAAGAATGCATCGGCTCGGTCTTAATTTTGGTTATACTAATTAGGCAGGACCTAATTAACATAATATTGAACACTTTTGTCTTGATTGGTAAGGTTTTAATTAAAACGACAATAATTACCTCGGGTGCAATTAGCATGATCTTGATTAGTATGCAGCTAATTAACATAAACCTAGTTCGCATGATCTTGATTAGCATCAAGATGTAATTAGGATGACTTTACTTAGCGTGCTTATAATTAACGTCGCTTTAATTAGCCTGGTATTAGTTAGCACGGTCATAGCTTTTCATGGGTTCATTAGCATGGTCTTAGTAAGCTATGGCTTCATTAGCTCGGTCTTAGCATGCCTTGGCTTTATTAGCGTGGTCATAGCATCTCCTGACTTATTTAGCTAGGTGTACCGCCCAGCCGCTTAGCTAATCAGCCAAGCGCACGTCCTCGGGAAGCGAGCACACCATGAAGGGATGAAGAGGGCGCGCGCCAGTCGAGCAACGCGCAAGAATGCGCAGGCCGACCATGATGATTGTACACGTAGCCTCGGGTTTAGCTACGGTCGCGATATTGTAAGGTGCTCGGCCGGAACTAATCTCAGAGGCCACCGTGCTAATTATTCCAAAGGATACTTAGTACAGACATTAAAACCTTCAAAACGAATTTAAACAGCCCCTGCCTTTAAAAAATATCATCAGTAAACCTTTCTGGCACCTTTATTGCATGGGTGCACTTCTGCACTCAGTGGAACGACAAACAAATGAAAGAAGATGCCTCTGGTTTGAAAACACCGCCCAATTTTGTCGACCGTCCTTGACGTGACGCCGCGTTCCATCGTATCCAATGGAACGCAGCGCGTGCTGAAGGGTGGATCTGACCTTTTCGTACTGTTGGCTCGTTCAAAAGGGGGTGTCGCCAGAGCTCGGAAAGATCCCGAGTTTCGCCAAGCTCGGGCCATCCTGCATAGCGCCCCAGTGCCTTCATCTGTTGTTATAACGTCGCATCTGGCCGTGTGAGGATGAAGTCGAAGTCAACGCCGGATAAGACCAAACATTTCACGGTGATCTCCTGGCTGCTGAAAAGGATGTTCACATTTGTCCATCTTGAAAAGTATCGAGCCATCATAGCCATGTACATGAATCTGCTTTCCCGCGATTATATTGTTCTGACACACAATTCTTTCATTTATCAGGCTAACAGATGCCCCAGTATCAACTATTGCTGCGACTTCTTCATTGTTTACAAGCATTGGAACATACAGAAGATGTGTTTTAGATGTGAAGCATCTTATGGCGAAGCTTAATCCGGTGGTGGTGGTGGTGGTGGTGGTGGTGGTGGTGGTGTGCCGGCGTGACCACCCTTACTGCGCATGCGCAAACCTCTAAAAAATAAATAAATAAAAAACCTCCTCTCCCCCCTCTCTCTCCTCTAGGCATCCCTCCCCGCGCTCCCACTGCGCATGCGCGTCCCCCCTCTCTCTCCTCTAATACGCTCCCCCCTCTCTCCTCTAGGCATCCCTGCCCCACAGCGTCCACACCCCCCTGCGCATGCGCGTCCCCCCCCTCTCTCTCCTCTCCTACGCTACCCGCCCTCTCTCGCCTCGCGACGCTGACGCAGGCAGCGTCTGCTAGCGAGTTTCTTGGTTGAAAAAACCGACTGCTCGCGCTGCACAACCGTTCATTGTCCATCCCGTATATATGGCAATGGATCTTGACCTCAAGGTGGTGCCGGTGGGAGATTTCTCCTGTGCGTTGTTGAACAATAAAAATTCGCAGCGTGCGCGTTAACTAAAAGCCGACTGCGGGTCTCTGTGTCCAGTCGGAGTCTTCTGTCTCTCATTGCCCATTAGCAGCGATTGGCATGTTCCAGTAGGAAACACCGCTCCATCACTGCGTGCTTTGCGCCTCCTCAGTTTTCTCTCCTGCGCAACGCTGCGATAGCGCCAGCGTCAACGCCACCGCCAGTGTAAGCGTTAGCGCCCGCTGCTTCACATCTACACATGGTTCCCTTTAGCGGGAGATGGTGTAATTTTTTTTGTAATGAACACAGTCTCTATTTTATCACTGTGTTGCGTTTTGGTGTCGATGTCCTCTCTTCTGTCGCAATCCTGGATATGGCTCACGGTTCTTGAAGCCGGAGTGCTATGACAATTCCTGCTTATAAATTGGCAGCATGCTTTGTCCTGTGATAGTGCACTCGAAAGCTCGGCTGCTTTGTGGAGTGTAGCCCTCGTTTCTCCTTCGGTATCTGTGACAACATTTTTGATCATGCAAAGAAGGTGTTCCACAGAGTGCGGTGACATCAGTTGTACCTGTTGTCGGCATTCTCTCGTCATTCCAAGAATTACTAGTGATACAATGACCGACTCCGGAAGCTTACGTTCTGCGAGTTGAAGCAGATGGCACTTTTTCCAAGCAATAATCAAAAAAGTTTTCTTTCTTTCTGTGTATAGGTCAGCGCGTCTTCCCACAACTTGAGCGCATTACCTTGAAAAGCAGAGCGAAAACTATTTTTCCATGCATACCATGGCTGTTCTTTCTGTTATACAATGTGGATGTTAAACTATTTTTTCGCATTCTCGGTTAGGTATTTCCTCATACAGAACACGCGATCCAAGTCCGATAGCCAAGAATTTCTTTCGCAGGCGTACTTGAAGTGTTCAAGCCAAATATCAGCACTGGAAGAGATGCCATCAAACACTTCTGGCTGTAGTTTTGCTTGACTTCCATAAGTTGCTGCTAAGGTACTCAAAAGAGATTCTTGGCTTTTGGCTTGCTGACTATGAATTTCAACAAGCTTCAACTGTGCGTCTGTCAATGTCTGCGTTGACGAAAACGCATTTGTGCTGAGGCTAGCGGTATTATAGAGATTGTGCTTATTCAGGCAACTAAGCTCCTTGAGATCCATATTAATCGTCGCGGTACCTTTAGCGATGATGTCCATCGTGGCGTTGGCTTTGGCAGCAATAGCTCCTAGTAGAGCCTCGGTGGTTGCCGCATCTGGTGTAGACAGGACGTCTTCTCCATCGAGTTTGTAGCCCGTCACGACAGGATGGCCGTCTCGCTGTACCACCTTGAAGGTAACCCACATCTTCTTCTGTACTCGGCTGCCCCAAATGTATAAGTCTACGAAAGCAGGGCGCCTTTGAGAGTTTATTGAGGCTACATGATCGCCATCATGTCTTCTTTCTTCTCTTCTTCCTGTGCCTATCTTCTCAGTCCTCTTCTCTTCATCTTCATCACCGTTCCGTCATGGGTCGATTTAGTGTGCGGAACACTATAACTGTATCAATTTAGGCCGACTGCATGTTACATAAGCTAGTATTTTAAGGGAGTGGAGAGCAATATGTATGTGCCTTCGAAAATATTGTGGTGCGTGATTAGTTTCGTTAAGGATTCGTGTGCTATGATAGTATCGGGAAAAATCGCTTCAAATAGTCATGACGAGGCACTTGCACGCATTGACACACAAAAATTTCAGCGTCGCACAGGACGTACGGCGGCGGAGGAAGATTTATTCTGTGGGTAAAGAAACCTAGAAATGTTTTATTATTATTTAATAGCATTAGCCATTTGCTACACCAAGCAGGGATCTTATCCAGGTACCATTGAACAGGGCGAGAATCGTAATTATTACGTATTACGCTATAATCTGCGAACAGAAGCATTTCAGATGAGACGTTACCAGGGAAATCATTATTATATATTAGTAGAAGCAGTACCAAGACCGTACCGTGGGACACTGAAGACAGAACAGCGCTTCTGCTGGAAGAAAGACCGGTAGTCTAAGTAATTTGGTGCATGACACAAAAAATTATGAACCCATACTAAAACAAAACGAATCAGATAAAGCGAGAAAGTTTCAATAGAAGTTCATGTAATATCGGGTCGAACTCGCTTTCTAAATATAAAAAAGAGGGAGTCAAGTGCAATGTTGAGAGTGATGTTGCAGGTAATATCATTAATGAGCAACGTTGTTGTGTGTGCCCCAAAAAAGATCCTTGGAAAACCCATGTTGATTGGGACTGAAAAGTCACAGTTTCACCGCGAGGGTGAAGCAGTGAATGCGATAGCAACAAATTCTAATGTTAATCGAAGTGAGGCTGGCAGCTAACTCTTTTGGATCCGATCTCACGAAACTCTACGAAATGCTTGTTTAAAAGCATACGGCCGCTTCAGGGACACTGTTCGTCGCCCGCTGTCAGCTGCTGAGATTGCGAGATAAGGAGTCCGCCAGCGTCGACCGCGCTCGTAAAACCAAAGGTATATATATATATATATATATATATATATATATATATATATATATATATATACCGGACATGACGGCAAAATCAGCCGAGAGTGTCCATATAATTGCTATCCCAATAAAAGCTATAAATGACATTAAAAGTCATCAGTACGGGAGTATATAATGAGTTCCACTAGTTTAGAACAAACACTTCTTAGCGAGATCGGTTGGTAACTACTGCAATAGGACGGCGCACATTTTTTGGTGACTAGCACAACGTCGCCCACTTTCCAATCATCCGGTATCTCTCCTATTAGTATTGACTGCCGAAAAATATCAGATATCAATTCGCTGACAGCATGTTTGGTTTTTTTTTAGAATTTTTGAATTTTTATCATCGACATCTGCCGATGTTGAAAGCAGCCACAACTGAAGGTGATATGTTGCATAGTGTTCGGATAATAAGGTGAAATTTAGCCATTTTATCAACATATTCATTATTAAAGACGCAAGAAAATGTGCCTTTAAATGATTCTGAAGTTTCGCAGTCCAGAATGTTCTGGTTTTGGTCGTCGTATAGAGGCAAGTGATTAGGATTCCGAAACTTTCAGAATTGTTTTGGCTTATCTTGAAGCATGTTGGAGGATGTAGAACGGGGGAAAGCGCGTTTAGTTTGGATAGAAATACATTGAAATATAATTTTTTTCGGGACGATACCTCTGGAATGCGCATTTGGTGTTAGAAAGATTATCAGCATGCAATACTCTTTTCTTTTTGTCTATTTGTTGGTCAGGCATTTTATTTTAGAGATAAACCAAATTGATGATTTTTGTTACTATCGTTGTAAGCACGTGCATTTTGTTAAGTCATGGATATTCTTGTTTAACCGGAGCCGGTTCGCGGTGACAGCGTTATAAAAAGGCCGGCAGATCCCACGCACTGTGGAAATCGATGTAATGCGCAGCAGCCAGGAAGGAGCAAATCCTCCTTGACATAATTTGCATGTCATGTTTGACATGTTAGGACCTGTCATTTATGTTCGTCATACAGTCACGTCGCGCCAAACTTATTTTGGTGTATATCAAGCTAGCGAACTGGACGCAAGCGCACCACGAGCGTGGCATGTAAATGGCGTTGTAGATGGCACGCATGCCAAGATTTTCATGTTACCACCAGCCACTTATGTTCGTTATCGAGTGATGTCACTCAATGCCGAATTTGGTGCATATCAAGCTAACGAAACGGCTGCGAGCGCGCCATGAGCGTGGCATGCAAGTCATGTCGCACATGACAAGTCATGATTTTGATATTACCACTTGTCATTTATGTTCGTCATACAGTCACGTCACTCAATACCAAGTTTGGTGTATATATCGAGCTAACGAAACAGCCGCGAGCGCGCCATGAGCGTTGCATGTAAATCATGTGGTTCATAACATGCACGTCATTATTTGCATATTACCACCTGTCATTTATGTTCGTCATACAGTTACGTCACTCAATACCAAGTTTGGTGTATATCAAGCTAACGAAACGGCCGCGAGCGCGCCATTAGCCTGGCATGCAAGTCATGTCGCACATGACAAGTCATGATTTCCATATTACCACTTGTCATTTATGTTCGTCATACAGTCACGTCACTCACTCCCAAATTTGGTGTATATCAAGCTGACGAAGTGGCCGCGATCGCACCATGAGCGTGGCATGCAAGTCATGTCGCACTTGACATGTCATGATTTCCATATTACCACTTGTCATTTATGTTCGTCATACAGTCACGCCACACAAAACCTAATTTGCTATATCAAGCTAACGAAAAACCCGCGTGCGCACCATGAGCGTGGCATGCATGTGATGTCGCACATGACATGCCATGATTTCTATATTAGCACTTTTCGACTATGTTCGTCATACAGTCACGTCACTCAATACCAAGTTTGGTGTATATATCAAGCTAAGGAAACAACCGCGAGCGCGCCATGAGCGTGGCATGTAAGTCATGTTTTTCATGACATGCACGTCATTATTTCTATATTACCACCTGTCATTTATGTTCGTCATACGGTCACGTCACTCAATCCCAAATTTGGTGTATATCAAGCTTACGAAAGAGCCGCGAGCGCGCCATGAGCATGGCATGTAAATCATACTTTCATGACAAGTTATTCATGATTCTCATGATATGACCAGCCATTTACGTTCGTCATAGAGTCATGTTATGCCATACCAAATGTGGTATATATCCCATTAACGATAAGGCCAGGAGAGCACAAAGTCGTAGGCGGCTAGATAGATAGATAGATAGATAGATAGATAGATAGATAGATAGATAGATAGATAGATAGATAGATAGATAGATAGATAGATAGATAGATAGATAGATAGATAGATAGATAGATAGATAGATAGATAGATAGATAGATAGATAGATAGATAGATAGATAGATAGATAGATAGATAGATAGATAGATAGATAGATAGATAGATAGATAGATAGATAGATAGATAGATAGATAGATAGATAGATAGATAGATAGATAGATAGATAGATAGATAGATAGATAGATAGATAGATAGATAGATAGATAGATAGATAGATAGATACGTTCAAAGTCACCGAAGTTCGCCGAGAAATGCTTCGCATTTAAAACTCAAAGAAACCTAGGGCAGTATGTGCCTAGTTCTATACTTCTAGCTGCACAGTTTCTTTCATCGTAAAAAGTAGTAGTATGTCTTTTTTTTTTTTGCGGGGCGGATAAATTTTACGATTACCTGAAAGCCGAAGTACGGATCAGTCTCAAAGGCCAGACATAGAAGTAACTAGTGAAAATTTAGCCGGATGAAGAATAAAGATGAGGTCAAGTATGTTGGCTGAGCCTGAGCTTTTACGTGTTCACGTGCTTACAAGTTGTGGCAGTCCGAACATGAGGCAGCTGATAATGAAGTCACTTTTGCCCCTGTTCGTCGATGTGGGCGTGTGCAGGCTGTAGTAGCTTGCGGCGGGAAAATTGAAGCCACCAGTAACAATCATAGGTCACTGGCAATGCCATGTTCTAAAAGAACGGATGGCTCACTAAAATATGCCACATAGGCTATGTCAGCATCTGGCGGGCGAAAGTAAATACCAATCACGACTTGGGGGTAGAGGCCTTACTTGCAGCTAATACGGTTCCTAATGATGTGCTTTAATTTTGACATTTTCAAGGCATCCATGAGCGCCATTAGAACACCACCACTTTTTTCTTCTTGGGCAATCACGTCGAAAGACCATAATATTATAAAACACAGATTTAATCTCGGGGTTATTAATCCAGAACTTGCCCAAGTTTCCGACCGAGCAATTATGTCACAACCGCTAGTGTTCTATAAGTGGCTATATGCTATATCTATACGCTATATATATATATAGTAAAATAACAAAGGAGAGGCTACATTTTTCTGTTTCTGGTGAATGTGTCTAGCTGGCTACGGATGAATAATTTTATTATGCCAAACTCTATGCGGCTCCTGTTCAGATTTACCGAATATAAGAAGATACCTTCTAGTCTTAAGCGCGTTAGGAAATGAGTCTTCCACGATTCTAAAATTGGTGACATTTAATACTTTTGAACATGAGAGCATTCGTTGTCGTACATCTAAGTGCGGAAAATTTTCTATGAGCGATCTGTGCCGTTCAGGTTTTAAGCAAACCTATTTGTCGGCTTTTTCTACATCTGTGGGCTCAATGACAACGTTAAGTTGCTTTCTCCACCCTTCCATTACTAAGGCTTCTGATGCAGCCCACATTTTAGTTTCAACATCTATAATGCGAAAAAATACCGAATTTGACAGGGGTGATCTGTCTTCAGATTTATCCAGCCTATATTCAATGGATTCTATGTCATGTGTAGTTTGTTTATGGAGTGTTCAAATATCATATATTTCTTTTTGTACTGCAGGTATTCACGAGCACTCATTTTTTTTGTGATGGTCAATCGCTTCCTAATATCGCCAAAGCTTTTGTCGCTTTTCGTTAGCTTTTTGCTAAGTGGTCCAACCCCGTGTGGTACTGCGCCTGCCCAGAGCGTATTTCGTTAAGCGCCTCGGTGATCTCTTTACATGTTTCACTTCCACCTTTGCAAGGACTGGGCTTTAGTTGCAGATCTCCTGAAATACCACAAATTGGGCAATACCGTGCGTGAAGTCTCTGGCAACCGCAATACAGAACCGTGAGTTATATTGTACTAGCAGACAAGCACAACGAGTGTGTCTAGTAAATAATGAATATTCGTATTTTACCTCTAAAGTAGACAGGCGTTGAAGATGAGCTTTCATATTCATGGTTACAGTGCCAGCGAGCCTAGCATAGGCTGCGCACCATCCGTCCGTGATTCCAAAGCAGATGACAAGCAGATTGGAGAGTTGGTAGGTTTCCATCATTAAATGATAAAACAGTGCTTAATACAACGGATGAAAGGAAGTGACACATATGACACTGAACTTCCAATTGGGTTTATTGTAAAAAGACTTGTTGATGTTTAAAGCAAAATGCCTAAAGCGACCGCGCATGGTCATTGTCAAAAACAATATATTTGTCATTCCGAGAGGCCCCCATTGCGTAAGCTCACCGGGTATTCCTAATTAAAATCACATTTCCTGAGATCATAACGCCAGGGAATGTTGGCTAACGCAGTCACTCCCTTTTCACGATACAAGAAATGCATCAGCCCCTTCTCTGGTGTTGCTGCCCTTATGAACAAGCTACATTTTAGTGTCAAGAAAAAAACAATACTCACTAACACTCAAAATAAACACCCAACATTTTTCATCATGTGTGTTAAGTGTTGTTTAATATTTGTCTTGTATAAAGCAGTGATGCGGTGATAGAGTGGTTTATTACCGACTAATTATCACTTTCAAAAGGGGTGGCGATAACTGTCACGGCAGAACATTCACAAAGTCAAAAATGCCGCGACACCTTTGCGGGCGCCCAGGGAAGACGGTCGTGGTACGCCACATATCATGTGGCTAATTATGCTGTCTAGTCATTGAGGCCACATGAACAGGAATTCCTTGTGCGAAGGTAGAATAGGCGCTGCGGTGCACCGAATTGGACGCCAGTAAAAGGGAAAAACAGCCTAGTACTATCGAAGTCAAGAGTTACGTGCTTCGTCTGTGTTGAAAACAAGCTGCGAGTAGTACACCAGGTAGGGCAACCGAAAGCTCTCTACATTGGAAGGAGTTCATCGTTATATGACGTTCATGGTTGTCTGGCTGGAGGGACCAAGAGTGCCTGGTGAACGAACAGGTGCTCAAGGCGTTGGATGGTGACAGCGTTGAACGCACATGACCGGATTGTTCACGTGCTTTCGTTTGGGATCTGCAATACCATGTTTCTGGGTAAGTCAGGCGGTTGTCTTGACGTTAATTGTCTCCTTCCGTTGTATCATGGCTAAAGCTGCAGTGGCCGTGTAGGCCATCCTTTATCAATGATGAGGCCTGGGGTGACGTGTCGCAGCACGCTCTTTTCTGCGGACGATTTCACTGCCTCGGCGGAGTTGGCTTTCGACAGGTCAGCAGTTTACTGTAGCGGTAAGGTTAACATATAGACATGATGATGTCTATATTACTAAATGCAACCTTGTTAGGTCCTTCCGAACAGCAGAAATAGAATAATGTGTTCTCTAATTAGGTTTAGAAAATGTCTTGCCCTTGTCGGTGGTATCTTGCGTGTCCAACTGTTCAGGCAATCTTTGGCGTAGCGAATGGCCTCGACTTTCACTTGCGGGCAAAATGATCATGTGCTCTTTGATTCTGGAGAGCGCAGGCGAGAAACTGACAGATACAGCGGTTGCCTCTTCACGTAGAGACTGCACAAAGTTTGGGCCCAGTGCTACGCACACAATAAGCATATACAGTGAAACCTCGGTGATACGAATCTCACGGGACCACCAAAATTATTCGTATCATCCGAAATTCGTATCACCAGAAAGCATGAAAAATGGCATGCGACAAACGAAAAGCTGGTGCATATTTTCATTTACTGTTTTTCAGGGCTGCATCAACGTCAGGAAGAACTCTGAATGATAATCAGTTACGTTTGTAGATGTCGGTAATCATACCAGCACTCGTAAATATACTGCCCGTACGCGGGCGTTTAATTAATGAACCAAGTGCGTTGTGACCCGCGATAGCAGTAGCCCCTTCCAAATTTAAGTATGCTTTTTCGCGTGATACCAGAGTACTGCGGCGAAAGTACAGTGGCGAAAGTAATGGAAGAAGCGCTTTGACGCGATACATGAAGGCCAGAAAATTTCAGAACGACGCTCCTATGTTATGATATTGTTATCGCAGAGGTGTTGGGGATATTATTGGAAGATTCACGGCCGTGCCCTGCACAAGTGCGACCTTAACAGTCACGCATCTTAACGTTGTGAGGCCTGACTCCTTCGCCAAGACCGTCCTCGCCTTCTTTCGGTCCTCGGCCAACTTTCGTAGGGTTGTCTGATGCACGAGACAGGCACGTGTAAACACACACACAAAAAAGCGACAGCAGGCCTCGTCCACGCGTTAGAAAAAAAAAGAGCATGGCGCAAGTGCCCTGTGTAATCTAAACGCGAAGGCACATTAGAGCCTCAAAGATTTGCGCACAAAATGGCCGTGACGCGTCTCTGAAGGTTCATTCTAAACTGAAGAAAAGTATTTTTCATACACCGTGATTGTGACGATTTGACGGTGCGGCGTGCATCCCCGCGCTTGCGTTCCAGCGCTCACAAGTGCTTGGCGCGTCTTCCGCGAATGCGCGGACAGCACCTCCTTGTACCTGGGCGGTAGCGTACGTTCGTATCAAACGTCGCGGGGTGAAGATTGGTTCGCAACAACCGTACTCCATTACATTGTATGCCAATGGGCCTTGGCCGGGACCAAAGAAAAATTCGTATCACCCCGAAATTCGTATGAGCTGTGATCGTATCACCGAGGTTTCACTGTAGTTGTGTCGACTGTAAACACACGCCTTACGAGCACATGATTTTACGAGCAAAACAGATATTCCGTGCTTGAGTTTTGAAGGGATAAAATCGAAATTACGTTCTAAGTACTTCCTAGGCTTCATAGTGCTGGGTCAGTTCCCTGACGTTAGGCGATGTAGTGTGCAGTTTCAGTTGATAGGTGGTATTGTCGCCTTTGTTGTCTGCCGGTGGCTGGCCATTGGGGGGCGCGAGAGGAGTATTTGACATCAAAATGCCTCCATCCGGACTTCTCCATGTCGCTCACATAGAAAACTGTAGTTAAATACTCTAACATGCGAGATGACTTGACGGGTCGTATACCTACGCTATCCAACACATGGTGGAATGGTCGTTTATGGCACAGAGTAGTCTGCCAAAATAGTAAGGGTGAACGTTTTCGTTGACCGGATAGGGGTATACACTCTTTAGTCGTGTTAGTTTCCTCCTTCGGTGGAGATCACCAAGCGTAATTTAAAGACTTCTCTGTGATGTATCGTCAGTGTACGTACGTGCATGGTGCCAAGCTCTGACTTATTTCTGTAAGGATAAATTTCGGTACGACTGTCTTCTGGGCCAGTGCGGGTATCGGCGGCGGCTGCAGGCATGAAATCAGTACTCTAAACTTTTAGACCTATACCTCTTACTACATAAACAGGAGGTCCCATTTAGTGTAATTAGTGCCTACATACAGTTGGTATTTCCTTGAAAAGCACCTGCATTGGACGGTGCGGATCTCGGAATCTGTTTACAGCATTCTTGTCGGTAAGAAACGGTATAATGGTGATAGTAGCCATCTTCTGTGTACAAGCACAGACTTAGAACCTACTGGTGGCAAGATTAAAGAACCTGGGCTTTTACGTGACAATGAATTTTTCAGGATGGAGAGTAAGGCCATGCCTCTCGATGGCCTGACAGAGTGTCTGAACCCGCTTGACGCGACTCTCAATTTTCGACACATGGAAGACAACATCATTGAATTATACAAGACTCCTGCTCCATTGGTACTAGCGCCGTGGTCATGGGGCGTTGAAATATTGCGAGCACCGAGCGAAATCTTAAAGGCCCCACATGAAACTGAAAAAGGTCGTTAGGAGGAAAACTGTTGTGTATTATTTGTGCGTCGTCTGGAATCAGGTTTGACAATAGACATTATTGAGATATATTCGCGAGAAACATTTTGCGTTATATGTTTAGGCGAATGTGCTGGCAATGTGTGGAACGGGCTATGCTCCCTCCGCGATTTTGATAGCGACGTAACTATTAAAGCGTACTGTCCCGTCGTTGTTCTTGACAGTGACAACAGGAAACACCAATGGAATCTTTGACGGCAGGATTTTTTCACCGCGCAGTATTGCGTTTGTCTAATAGGGTGAACTCAGGTTTAGAAGCACGGAAATTTGGGCGAGTTTGTACTGATCCATGACGGTATTTTGGAGCGCGAAAATAGACACGATACACGAGAAAGACTGAACAGGACGAGCGCTCACTTCAAACTAAAGTTTATTCACAGGGAATGGCCTACTTTTATCATACACCAAAGGCAACAAAAGACAGAGAAACGCATGCGTGATACCAAAATCTAACCACCGAAGAACACCTATCACCTCTCAGTTAAAAAAAGATAACAAAACCAAAACCACACAACTACCTCCTGCGCATGAGGTTGACAAGACAGAGTACAACAAAAGGGGGAGAAAACGACCGTGGTCATGCCAGGGGTGCGCATGGCTGCCGCTGGTCTGTTCCCGGCGCCAAAGACTTATCTAGATAAGCCACTTCACAGGTTAGTAGGTTAATAGACAGCTGGCTGACGCACGTGGAAGCATTTTTGTCGATATGGAAGGCTTCGATTACTTCTCTTGTTGTTTTGTTTATGTGTCGGAAAAGAACGGTGGTTTTGTTGAACTCGGGATTGCAGCCACAATTTCGACAATGACGCGCGAGGTGTGAATAGGGGGCACCTTTTAGGGAGCTGTGGTGCTCCCTTAGCCTAACATTCCGGCATCGGCCGGTCTGACCTATGTAGCAGTGGCCACATGTGAAGGGAATGTGATGCCTTGCGTGTGCAACGTAGTCTATCACATTCCCTTCACATGTGGCCACTGCGCAGGAGGTAGTTGTGTGGTTTTGGTTTTGTTATCTTTTTTTAACTGAGAGGTGATAGGTGTTCTTCGGTGGTTAGATTTTGGTATCACGCATGCGTTTCTCTGTCTTTTGTTGCCTTTGGTGTGTGATAAAAGTAGGCCATTCCCTGTGAATAAACTTTAGTTTGAAGTGAGCGCTCGTCCTGTTCAGTCTTTCTCGTGTATCGTGTCTATTTTCGCGCTCCAAAATACCGTCAAGGGTGAACTCGTCGGCTAGTTGATAGAACAACTTAAGTTCGGAAACAGCATAGTAAAACCGAGGAAGCCCAGGAGCTGTGGTAGTTTTCGTTACTCTGCTTCGTCTTAATTTTAACCGGGCTATTTCTTGCCCAAAACCAAGGATTTGCGTCGTGTGGCTTGTCGCTATTACGTGGAAAAATTAATAAGCAGGTTTTTATAATATCAAGGTTTTAAGCTTACTCATTTGCATTACTTCTGTCCATGTGCTTCGAGCCGTCGATGAATTCACCCTCGCGCTGCCAATTGCTAGCTTCGTCGTTAGCTGAATTGGTAGAGTGACCACCCCGGAAAGGCGTTGGTCCCGGGTTCGAACCGCTGACCAGGACGAATTTTTCGGCAACTAAGAAGTTTTTCTTTCTGAGAAATCTGTATGGATATCCTTGTGGGTTCGCGCTACAAACAGGTGGTTGTCTATTTTCCCTTTCTTATGAGAATTTTAGCAGCTGGTGTTCATCCGATTATTTAAGACAACGAAAGGCTATTCCCTTTTCTCGAAGGATCCGGCTGATCTGTATTGTTTGTAGATTGTAATTTCTTCTCACTCATTGAGTAAATATTGTTGAGTGTCCTACTGATAAACTATTAATGCGAAAGTGCCATTATATATTGATTTTTACCGCTGCGCAAGGAACGTCAAGATGTAACGATAAATTTTGCAATCGCAGATATGGCCACCAACTCAACGTTTTGTCGAAATGTAAGTGCGATGTTGTTTATCGACTTCCCGGGAAAAAGCAACTATCTCCCACTCGTAAGAGGTTTGGGGACCACGTAAGTATTGATCGACACAAACGTTTCCCTCATATATATATATATATATATATATATATATATATATATACATATATATATATATATATATATATATATATATATATATATATATATATATATACTTGTGTGTGTGTATGCGTGTGCATGTTTGTGTGGGCTCGCACACGTCACTGTAAATGTGACCTCAGGACTTTGACAATGCTCCAACACAAAATGGTTTATTCGCGACGTTTCGGAACCAACTTGGTTCCTTCCTCAGGAAGGAATGACAGCGGGAGGTGTCCAGGTGCAACTTCTTTGACGGCCCAGCTGGGGAGAAGGAGGGAAGTTGTGTATTGAGTGATGCGAGTGCTAAGGGGGTTATGGCTCTTGTGGTTGCGTTGGTTTGACGGGCTGGAGGCGGCCGAGTACCATTGAGTTCTCGGTTTAGCTTACTTTTCTTGCTGTTGTTAGGCCATGAACGTAATAAGGTGGCAGGTTTCCTTTAAAGTGGTTCAAGTTGTTTTCAGTGTTTTGGATGTACCCTGATTGAAGTAACAGTCGTTTTTGTTGGTTTGTTTCTTTTGTCAGAATGTCAGTTTTTTCGAAAGCAATGTTGTAGTTGGCATCTTCTGGGTGTTCTGCAACGGGTTTTTGGTGTCTTGAGAACGTCCTCATGTCGTTTTTGTGCTGCCTAATTCTTTCGGTCAAGATTTCTGTTTCGCCAATGCATGTGGCCTCGCAGTCGGAACATTTGATCTTATACACGACGCCTTGCGCTTTCTCCCTCAGACTTTGGCTACCAGGAAAGCTTGCCGGCTAAACACCGGCACTGCTGCTTAAGGCTCCACTGAGGGTCATTATTCCTTTTTGCTGTACATAGTCCTATACATAAAGTTTGTACTTGTAAAACGTCCAATGGTGAAGGCGTCTTCCTCCGGAGTCACTTGCAGAGACGGCGACGATCTCCATCGTGAAGCTCGGGCTCGGCCTTGCTTCGCCCACAAAGAACATGGCCGAACAATCCCAAGTTCGTGCGAAAATTTACTGGCGCAGTCGCACAGCATCGCCGCACCCTCAACGATCACTGGAAGAGGCCTTGGAACAAGGCGACTCAAGGACGACAACAACTGAGCTGCGAGCTCTGGGGTAGCAGCAGCCGAAGCCTGACCTCACCTGCAGCGCATCGTGAGCTCCGGGAGGACCCGGCAGGCATCAAATGGGCGACCAGCAGCTGCCCTCGTGAGTACCACCACGAGAGGCTTTCCGGGAGACAGCCGAGGGTCAAGCTATGACGCGACTCGGACCAGCTATCCAGCCAGGACGACAGACCTCAGCTTCGAGAGCATCGGCGGAGCAAGTCCGGCATAGTCGTGAACAGCACCCCCAGCAACTTGCACAGGTGATCCTTTCCTGTCAAATTCCTGATGAGCTCTGTGTTGTTTGGACTGGCCCGCTCATATGATCATTAGATTCGGCCACTTAAACGCCGACAAGCACCGCGCTAGCATGATGGGGGAGTGAGTGCGGGGATGGTGGGGGCTGACCAGAACCATGGCACGCCCGCTCCCTCCATTTCTGAGAAGGAAATGGAGTACTGGCTTAAGCTCGCCGAAGAAGAGCGGTTGTCTTTGGAGATGAAATTGCAGATCAGCCAAATTCAGAGGGACAGCCCACCGCGGACGCAGGATATCGGGAGCGATACGACGTCATAGAGCGGCCAAATGAAACTCCTTAGGCAGTATGCAGAAATGCTGTTAGATGCGTTTCCAAAATTTCCTGCTGACGGGGAAGTTCCCGTGTGGTTCGAGTCAGTGGAGAGCTTGTTAGAGGCGTACAGCGTGCTGAGGGACTTCTGGAGTCTCATTATCCTTCCTCTAGTCGCTGAGCGTGTGCAATTACTCTGTACGCGGCTTATACACCCGAACAACATCAGGATTTCGACAATCTGAAAGGCGTCGTGGTAGATGAGCTTAAACTGTCAGCGGCGGAATAATAAAGGCTATTCCTCACGGCCACTAAGTGCCACCGGGAAACATGGAAATCATTTGTTACTCGCGTAGAGAGTTATTTGAACTTCTACATCGATGCTCGCGGCGTCTTTACTTTCAGGCGCCTGGTCGAGCTTTTTGTTGCCGACCAGATAAAGGCGGGTCTAACCGACGAAGCGGTCAGATACGTTCAATTGCGCGAATGTGAAGACTGGTTGAAAGCCAGCGAGCTAGCTTGATTACTCCAGACGTTCGAGGAAGCTACCGGGGAAGGTAGTGCCTGCAGAAAAGCCGGAGCTGCCAACAAAGGAGAGCCGATCCGATAAAAGGTCGAGGGGCTGAGCAAACAAAAAGCCCCCCAAAGCGCGGAGACACAGGGGCGAAGGTACAAGAAGGGTAAGATTTCCATGGGAGGCAAGAACCAGTCGCGCTCGCAAGGGTGCCCCAGCTGCGGTAGCTCGCGGCATCACGGAGACAGCTGTCCGTTCAATGGCGAGGACACCGATAACTCCGAAGGTGAAATGCGTACAGAGAGGGTAACAGCGCGCGTTTCAGTTAGCAGTGGTGAGCCGCTTTAAGTGCTCCAGACGGTACAGCTGGACTGCGAGGGTAAAGTTTTGAAAGCGATTGTGGACACGTGCGCTGATTTCACAGTTGTGTGCAAGAGCAGCATTCCGGGTCACCTCGTTAAACCACACGGCACCGTCGATCTAGTTTCAGCCTTCGGTGAGACGGTGGAAGAAAAGCTCGCCGTCATTCCTCTCACTATACAGGGATCGGGCTCCCCGTATCCAAGTGGTAGAGAGGGCGACGCCGGTAATGGGCGCGCTCACGGACAGATTAACCGGCCACTTAGACTGTTTAGTATCCGCTGACACCTGGGAACAGTTACAGGCCTCGACAGCGGATAACGGACGGCAACTACACATGGCCGCGGCGGGGACACAATCGCAAGAAAACCCCGACGAACACGCGATCGCGAGTCCAGCAACCTCGGCTAGTGTCGAGCCTTCAAAAGCCGACAATTCAGTGCGAGAAACGGTAGTCGAGGCCGAGGAGGGCACCCGCGAGCATTGAAGTCTGCGCAACAAAGCGACGCGATAAACTTGGGCGACGAGCAACGCGGTGATGAAATAGTGAGTAATGTCGGGCGAAATGCAGGAATCAGTAAGGCGGCCATGAATTGTGGAGATGGAGTACTTCGTCAGGCCACATCCCTTGCCACGCCAAACCCCAGAATACCTTACGTGCTCTCCACCGATGTAGCTGCAGGTGCGTGCTTGGCGCAAATTCCAGGCGATGGCTCCGAGAGGTCGGTCGCCTTCGGTAGTCATCGGTTTAAACCGACGAAATTGCGGTGGGCTACCATTGAACGCGAGGCACCTACAGCAGCTTGGGCTTCAAAGAAATCGAGGTATGTGGTTTCGGAGCTAAGGTAACCGTCATCGCCGACCACTACCCGCTCTCGTACCTGACATGCAGCAAGCCCCAAGGCGTAAAGCTGATACGTTGGTGGGGTGAGGGACCAGCCCGGGCACCATTAGGGTCCTACAGTCTTGTGACAGGAGGGCTTCCTGCCCTTTTCCTGTAGATAGTGTGTGGCAAAGTGAACTGTTGGCCACCGGACTGACTGCCATCACGTGATCTCGAAGTGAACTGTGCGACATGTGTGCTGCCTCACGGCAAGTTGAGCGCATGTGGGTGACATGTTTCTTTTTTTTACCTTTCTGATGTGATATTGCCTTTCGCGCAAACCGTTTTCTTCTTTAGGTGCGAAGCATCTTAGAGCCGAGCTCAATCCGCTGGTGGTGTGCGTCCTGACCACCCTTACTGACATGCGCCTTCTCTCTCTCCCGCTCTCCCCCCTTTACGCAGGTGTTCGTTCGCCTTCTCTACTCCCGCGCGCTGCGGCCGCGCACTCTCCTCCTTTACGCGGGCGTTTACGCAGGCGTTCGGTCGCCTTCTCTCCGCCACCCGCGCTGCAGCCTGTAAACCCTCTCCCTCCCGCATTTCATATAAGCGCATGCCCTCGGTCGAGGACGTCTCGCTCCAATCGTGCAGTCGCTCCGTCGGTTCCCGGTCGCTGCAGTTGTCTCCGAAATCCCCTCGCTACCCTCGCCGCAGACTCGAGTTGTCTCTCTGTAGCGCGGAAGCGGTAGCTCGACACCGACGCTTGGCTTCAACAGCCGAGTGAACGTAAACGGAAACTTGGTGTGCAGCACCAATGCTGCTTCGCATCCGCTCATCGTTCCCTTTAGTGGGAGATGGTGTAATTTTTCTTCATTCGTTGCATCTGCTTCCTGATTAACGAATCTTGAGGGGAGGTGTAAGGTTGCGCTCTGCGTGACCCCCCCCCCCCCCTCCCGTCTTTCTCCCCACGTTGACATTCCTGAGCTGGAGCGGGCAAGACGGCTGCTGTCACCCCTCCGCTACTTCCACCTACTCGCCCGTCCGGTCTTGGCTGGTGACAATGAACGCAGGTAACTAGCTGTGGTCCGTGGAGAAGCGATAAAAGGCGCCATCAGGAGAGCCTGCGATGTCTTTGGCCACCAGGAAAGCTTCCCGGCTAGACACCGGCACTGCTGCTTAAGGCTCCACTGAGGGTCATTATTCCTTTTTTGTTGTGCATAGTTCTGTACATAAAGTTTGTTCTTGTAAAACGTCCAGCGGTGAAGGCGTCTTCCTCCGGAGTCACTTGCAAAGACGGCGACGATCTCCATTGCAAAGCTTCGGGCCCGGCCTTGCTCCGCCCACAAAGAACCTGGCCGAACAATCCCAAGTTTCAACTAAAATTTGCTCGCTCTAAAGGAAACCTGCCACCTGTTTACTTTCATGGCCTAACAACAGCAAGAAAAGCAAACCAAACCGAGAACTCAACGGCCGCAGCCGCCCCAGCCCGTCAACCCCACGCAACCACAGCAACCACAACCCCTTTAACACTCGCACCACGCAAGACACGACTTCCCTCCTTCTCCCCAGCTGGGCCGTCAAAGGGGTTGCTCCTCGACACCTCCCTCTGTCACTCCCCCCTGAGGAAGGAACCGAGTTGGTTCCGAAACGTCGGGCATAAAACAATTTTTTGGTTGGAGCATTGTCAAAGTCTTTATTAATTACCCAACGAGACAGGCAACTCTGTCAAAATGTCCAGCTCTAAATGTGACCTGCGTACTTTTCACCGCAAGGCATCGCGTAAAGTATTTTCTTCGCACGTTCGTAAACATGTTCCTGTGCTGCCTTCAACAGCAATGCATAACTTTAAATGTTTCTGGTCATGGCGTTAGCTGTTCGATTTAGCAGGGTTTTTCAATAATTTTGGACCCTTTTGATTTAGCTATTCTATGTTTTAGCTAGTCTACTGTTCCACTTTGTTTCCGCAGCTGTGCGCGCATCACAAAAGAGAGTTATTGCGTTTGCAGAGTTTTTAGATTGCTTCTTGTGCTGGGCTGCTTGAAAGCGCCATTACTCAAAAAGGCGTAGCCGTTGTTATATCCTCTTCGGTCCCTGAAACCCCATTTGGGGCCATTTGTTCAAACAAGTGCTGCCAATTCTCAAGAAAATATTTTCTACCTTCAACTTTAATTTCTCACATGGAGAGCATTACCTTACATAAGCTCAACCAGATTGCACTTCCATGTCGTGCATCTGTGATGCACGCTGGGTTTGAAAATGGCGTTTCGCAGCAAACGTCAACTTCTTCATTCTCGCGGTGAATAATACAATTTTTCTTGAAGATCTCGTGCTTACTGTTAACCCAGTATGTGCTACAGCGCTACTGAAGGGTCTCCAATCAATTTGGAATCAATTATTGGGTCTAATCTGTGTTGTTAATTGCGGTTAACAGCTGTTGAAATTACACGTCCCCGATTGAGGTCGGTGGGTCCTAAGACCGCACTATGACTGAAAGGGGAAGTACCATACTAAAGAAGAAATGAAAGAAATGTTACTAGAGGACGACGCTGATCTTTCGAATTCTGGTGCTCCCCTGCATATTGGCAATGATGCTTACAAGGGCAGCCACGCAGAGGATGAGATGAGGCAGCAACGGCGAAAAAGATGCCTGGCGTCCCCCAATAAACCTCTTCACGTTTGGTGAATCGTGCTAGGTACCCACATCGTCTGCCCCCTGGAACTGCGATCCTGTACACAGAAGCGGACCATGCAAGCCGACGCTACCCAAAAAGCATCAGCTGTCAAGGCTGGCGTTTGCCCTGGCCCGTTTCGCTAATCAGACCCCCCTGATATTTGCGGGCACAGAAGATCCGAACGTCGAGGACTGGCTGTCGTCCTACTAAAAAGTTATTGCACAAAACAGGTGGGATGACGCGGCTCAGTTGAGCACGGGATTTCAATGTCTTCCTTTCTTCGTTAGACTTTGACGTTTATTTTTCCACCCTTACGGCGAAACTGTAATGGTTGACCAAAAAAAATTCTAACAACTCCGAATATTATAGACTATTTTGATGCCGCCTTGAGTGGTTGAGCCACACCATACAATAAACGACAGGCAGCAAGGCAGTTAAACATTATGTAGTACGAATACTAGAGCACTTCCGTTTTCTTTTCCGTACATTATCTACCACTGGTGCGTGGTACTGCGCCAACCATACGTCACCCAAAAATTGGCACTGCTAAATAGAAGCAAAATTCAACGATGATACAAATTTATTCTAACACATGCGTTTCTTTTCGGCTGAATGTAACATAAGTGGGATGAACCGCATGGCCTTTTTCACTGCGCCATACTGGCTTCGACGCACCCCGGACACCAAATGTAACGCGGCGTATGGGCAGTGATGGTATTACGTTAAGATTGGCCCCAGAAGGAGATTCTGGCAAAACGCCACGGAACAAAAACAGGTCGAACTTATTTGGAACACTTCCCCCATGGACAAAATGCGGATACGCTACGGCTTCCCTTACATACTTTAAAAGTACTAGGCTAAATAGGCAAAGTGAATGTTCGGCTTAGAGTTCAGGTCGTCGACGTAGTCGCCAGCCGGGCCGTCGTTGATGCGGTGTCGGAAGAACATCGATCACGCTTTGCAAATTCCGAAGTGTGTTCGGCGAAAGCCTGTGCCCATTCGACTGACTATGTCATGTCTTTCTTTTCTTTTTTACACTCTCTCTGCAATGACTTGATTGATGAGAAAGTGTGAGGGGTAGAGGCCACAGCTGGCACCGTTCCAGGGCACGGACGGATGGCGGACGGACGCCGCCAGTATGAGATATTAAAGGCTATCGCCTTAAAATGTCGGCGTCGTCGCGGCGTTTCTGTACGGTAGAACGTGCAAGTTAGTCGCTTAGAGTTCAGATGGATCTGCGCCACCGTCAACGAACCCGAGCTTCTGAGTGTCCTGCTTCGGACGCCAGTCTTGTGCTCGGGAACAGACTACAGCGCGGAACACGAACACCATGCCAGCCTCCTGGACCAGCCGTAAAGCAGGCAGACTCAGGAACACAGCATCAGCTCCCTGGACCGATCGCCCAGCGGGAGGACAAGTTCGAACGCGCCGCGTCACACACCCTGGACAAGCCCAAGGGCACAGGCTGAGGTGTGCACTCAACTGGTGAGAATGTTGATTCTCCTCTGTCGTATCGTCTTCAGCCAGTGGTTGCTCCTACGGGCCGGTCGCCGAGCAAGGTAGCCTTGCTCGGTGGCCTTGAACGCCGAGGCTCGCGCGCTCCACTATCTCGGGTTGCGCGCCCTCGAGTTTGCAGCACTTGGGATCCTGGGATGATGATACCCACTCAGGGGGATCAGTGAGAAGTCGGGTTGATCATGTGCTTTTAAAATGTTCAAGTGCTAAGTAACGCCTCACGAACCACCGTTACTGTCGCTCGCATCTCGGCCTCCTTCTGCACTACCGTACGGCACATATGGGCACAAAGCACTTCAGCTTTGCCACCGTATTGGCACCATCTCTACCTTTAACAGCGAGCTGTTCTTAGTTGTTCCTTGGCCGACGGAGTCGGCGTATCGCTGGTAAAACGACAGGGTACTTGCCTCGCAGTGTATGTGCCAAAGAAATTAAGCTAACGCCACAACTTCCATCGGATACACTGAAATGGAGAAGCTGTCGATAACTGTAGGAGAACGTGCGCTGAGCACAGTATGCGGGGACGTGAGAGGGGGTTGAGCTACGCAAAGCGGAGTGTGCCAATAGGAGCGCGTGCCTATAAGAAATCGTGGTGAGGTTCAGAGGGTTTATAACGGAGGGTGACACAGCGGTCATCTTCCTCTAATGCTCGTTTGGATTGTAATGCTCGTTTGATTGCTTCGCGCTCTTAGGGGGAAAATACTGCCTGTAGCGAGCGTCAGCGGGCGTTGGTACGTGAACTGGCAGGTCGTGGACACTTCGATCCGAATTCCGTGCAAGAGCTACACGAGCTGAAGCGGAGGGAATAAGATCCCGAGCTCAGAACGCTCCTCACACGGTAGTTAGAGACTAACATCTACGCTAGCCGTTTAAAATCTGTGCAAACCGTGTAAGCGACCCTCAGTACTTGGTATTAGAGCTGTGCGCCACCGCGCCGCGCCGCCGCCGCTGCCTGTTTTTGCTCACGCCGATCGCGCCGCCGCCGACGTTTTCAGAGTAACCACGCCGCCGCCGCCGCCGAGCAATAATATCGGCGCGCCGCCGGTAGTCTTTCATTTTCACCCGAACGGGGAATCGGGGCATAAAATATATCACTTCACTGGGCAAGCTTTTCTCGATGTGTCGGTGTAATGGACTCTCCAGTTCAGCCGCCGCTGATTGGAGAAAGCTCGGCCAGCAGCGCGCCCTCTCTTTCCTATTCTTCCTCTTCAACGTCATTATGACGTCACGAAGTTTTAACAACTCTTGAATCAAAGTAGAGGAACGGAATGCGCTTCAACCATAGAGGGGGAGAGAGCACGCCTAGCATATCTATAAGTCAACCTTGTGTGATGGCGCGCCGCTATCGCCTGCTGGGTCTCCCCTGCGACAACTGCGGAGGACTTCCTTTTTCCCGCGCGGTCGAAGATACCGGCCCTTCGAGCATTCCTCGAGTTTGCCGGTCCTGCAATGTATCGCCCCGAGATCGGGCTACAGGCGGCAGCACCGTCACCGCGCTAGTGTGGATAGGCGGCCGGCGGCTCGCATACAAATGTACCCAGCGGCGCGTTTTTGTGAGCGGTGTGAGCCGATTGTCGGCAAATAAAATGCACTGATTGCAGCCTGGTCGTAATATATGTCATCAATTGCCGAATGGATGCACGAAGCTCGCCTAACGTTATTATTACTTGTGAAACAAACGCAATCTCCCTTTGAAAGGGGATGTTCGCGCTTGGCGAGAGTGTCTGCGCGTTTTCGCACTACGTCGCGTTTCTTGTATTTTTATTTGTAAGTGTTGAGCTTGTGTCCCGCCTACTTCGCACTGCTGTAGTGCGACTTAATTCATTCTTTGCTTCATGCATGCTGGTCTTGGATGCTAAAAAAATGAGAAAGAAAGACATCCCATATTCTTGGGCGATGAGCTGAAATAACCGCGAATACGCATCGCCATTTTTTATTATTCAATTCTCCATGAAATGGACGTAGGACAGTTGATAAGCTCATTCAGGAAATTTACGTGGCTGGCAGCGCCTTAGCGCGTTTGTTCTTACTCCAATAACAGTATAATAAGGTAACAGTTCAGCACGCAGCTTTCTTCGATTGATTATCTGCATGACAGTGATGCAACAAAGGTTCAGTTATTTGACGGGACAAAAGCCTTTTTTTTTTCAAGCGAATATTGTCCGATTTTTCCGTCAGTCTATGACAACGCAACAAAAGCGCTCAAGACATTGTAAAAAAAGAAGGGGAAAAAATGACGTTTTGCATGAAATGATACGACATAAGTGTAAGGCACGCCGTCTGGATTAATTTTGACCTTCTGGATGTTTTAAAGCGAACTCAAATCTAAGCACACAGGTGTGTCTGTATAAATTTCTCCCAATGTTAAAATTGCGCACGGCGACTCAAGTTTAATCAGCTCCGTGTCATTCCATTTTCTGTTGTTTTTAAGGTACAATATAAGTACCGAAGTGTCTGAATTTACTAGACAGAAATATTTCGCTGTAGTGGGACCAGGACCATACAATGAAAGGTTGTCTCAGGCACAATTAAAGCTCGTCGCATAACCAATAAGCAACAGCGCCGCAGTTAGATACCTAACAACAATTCAAAACTTCGTTTAAACAGAGTCGCTAAAACGCTGCTTTCACGCAATATTTAATACTTCTCATGTTTGGGACGACGCCATGTGCAGTTTACGATGTGCTTCATCTACAAAGCGGCACCTACACCGAAATGATCCTGGCGAACGGTGGATTCACAGCACTCTCGGAAAGTGCACAAGCTGATCTTATTGCAGTGCATATACAGCCGAGCAAGGCCAAATGTGTCGGTAGATCGTACTAGGCAAACGTACAAGCAGTTAAACTTGCGCTAACACAGCAGGACAAACCACCCTTTGAGTATGAACATGGGGAACGCGCACATGCTAGCCTTATGTGGCTAGCAGACGACGCGAGGAGCAATCCACACTAGGCGCGCTTCACCCAGTGGCCACCAGGCGGCGACTCCGCTCGATCTCGGGGCGAATAGCCGAACGCTTGCCTTCGTGCTCCTACCTGCGCTGACAAGACACCCCTCTTGCCATGCTACTCTCTCCTCCTTTCTATCTTCTCTTCTTCCTATCCTCTTTACTTGCCCTTCCCCTTCCCTAAGGGCGCTGAGCCGTGCCCCCCACGTCGGGAGGCAGAAAATAGCGCCTTTTTTTATCTTCTTCTTTTCCCCAAGCACTCTCTCTCTCTCTCAACCTCCTCTGAAGCCACTACCACTTTCGTGCTCGTGTCGCAATTACCATCATGCTTTCCTTTGTTTTCCTTTTTCTTGGGGAGCTCATGAGTAAGTAAAAGAATATTCACAAGAGCGCGCGCCTCATGTCCACAGACCAACCTCCTCCGACGCCACTACCTCCTCGTGCTCTAAGCTCTGGTGAAAGTTTCCAGCATGCTCCTGTTTCATTTTTTATGGTTGGGGAGTTATTCTCGATGTGTCCCCCCTAGTGGACTGTCCATTTCGGCCGAAGCTGATTGGCTGGAGTGCGGTGACCAGTGCGCTCCCTGTTTCCGGATCTTCTTCCGGAACGTCAATTTTGATATCACAAAGCTTTCACAACTCTCGACTCTAATGAGAGGGACGGAATGCGCTTCAACGCAACGAGCGCAGCGCCCAGACATCAGCTTTTGGGCGTACATCTCGGAGGCTGTGCATAAATTCTGATTGCCTAAGCCATCGATTTAGGTTAAATTCTGCCGCCCGTCTAACGCACTTGCTAAGGTCGGTATATGCATTCCCTGTATGGTTTTCAAACATCTGGGACACATTCATAAGCAAGTTCAGACTTGACAAGTTCCTGTTCATGTGAATTTCGTCCACTTTCTTCTTACGCCGGGGATGTGCTGGCGGGTTCGGTGCATATATATATATATATATATATATATATATATATATATATATATATATATATATATATATATATATATATATATATATATATATATATGGGGTTCAACGTCCCAAAACCGCGGCAAAATTAAGGGACGCCGTAGTGAAGGGCTCCGGAAATTTTGACCATCTGGCATTCTTTAACGTGCACTATTATCGCACAGTACACGGGCCTCTATTATTTCTCCTCCATCGAAATGCGACCGCTGCGGCCGGGATCGAAACGGCGACCTTCGGGTCAGCAGTCGAGCACCCTAACCGCTACGCCACCGCGGTGGACGCGTCGACGTGGTCAAGAGCAAACATCACGGCCAACCGCTTTTTCGAGTAACTGAATGCGCTCTGCCGAAATGGACTGTGGACATCTTCTTCAGATGGACACATCGAGAATAGCTCCCCGAAGTTGTCATATATATTTCTTTCCTCCAGAAGTCTCAAGAGTATTGCCTGATCTCAACGCTGCGGCGTCCTACAGCCTTAAAAGGAGACGACCCAACTCGCTGGATAACATATTCGTGGTGTCTCGGGCCTACTACATTGTGCATAAATAAATCAAATACATAAGTAATATATATCGACGGTTTAATGCACTTTTTCTCTTACTTTTTTTTACTCGAGTAAGTCGATAAATAAATAGAGAAGTAAAGGCAATGAAACACTTAGAATAACAGAGCTGAGCTAGTTTGTAGGTATTCATGTTGAAAAGACACGACGTGAAAACACAAGGGGGAAGTCAAGAGATTGACAAATTATCTTTCACGTTGACCATCACGCGCAACTGACTGAGAGGTATCGCCTCTTGCCCGGGAATGCGCAGATAAGTATTTTAAGTGCGGACCAATTTAAGGGTCCGGGCTGTCGTATGCAGTCATCGCATGCTGTCATCGTATGCTGTCGTAGCTTGGCGTAACTCAGGAAAAACCACGAATAGTATAGCCATCTGTCGCATATTGAGCGCACGCTCGCGCCAAGAAGTCTGCTTCCTCTTATTCTTCGAGCGCCTTGATGATGATATTAAGTGCGGAGCAGTTTAGGGGCCCGGGTTGTCGTATGCGGTCGTCGCTTGGCGTAACGCAGGCAAAACCAGGTATAAAAATAGAAAAAAAAAGGAAGCGAGCAAGAAATAGAGAGAGAAAGAAAGGAAAAAAGAGGAAGAATAAAAAGAGCCAGAAAGAGAAAGAAATGAATGAAGAGAGCGGAAGAAATCAGCAAAAATTGAGAAAAAAAGAACAGAAAAAAAAGGAAACAGAGAAAAAGAAAGAAAGAGAAGAGGAACTAAAGAGAAAACCGAAGAGAAACAAAGAAGGCTGCCCAACTCCGCACTTCCTTCAGGATTGGCACCACTAGTGCGAAGCTGCGTTATTATTATTTTTTTTTTTGTCTACCTGCTTTTCCGCCGCTGTACTATTTTTTCAGTTAGCGGCGTTCGCGGTGTCTTGACAACTCTCTTCTCCTTGTTTGCACGCCCTTTCTTTTTAAGGGCCCCAAAGCAGCCTCTGAAAATACAAAATCGAGCGCGTTATTCTCTCTTGGCGTTTGTCTTTTTTTTTCGTTTTTTTTTGTTTTTGCGCTCCTCGTGACGCGAGAGCGGTAATTCCCGTTACATGATTAGGGCACATATTCTCGATTGGTCGACATACGAGAAATATCAGTTCTGAATTGTCTCCTACCCTGCTTTGCCATGCATTCGCTCACCCGTTCTTCCCCACCTCACATGATTACCGCCACCTATGAACTTATTTCACACTGTTTTGTGAGTTTCCGATGGCGCTAGGCGGAATAATAGAGTGCAGTCGACAAGCTCGAAATTCTGATGGGCTTAACACTTAATGCTCCCATTGTCACGTGCTTTATAAAGAAATAAGTGTCGAGGAGATATGGAATGAAACGAATGGAAGAGGCACCGGCATTATTTGATTCTTCCAACGGACAAACTCTTTACAGCGAAGACAATCCAGCTCGCCAAAAAATAGGCCAACCCGCTTCCACGGTTATTGTCTATTTTTTTATTGCGATAACAATTATATGGACACTCTATGCAGGTTTTCATTGTCGCCGTGATGTTCCGTATAAAGCCCAAATCGATAATTTTTCTACGCGCATCGTATGCTGTACCCGCTAGTAAAAGCTCGCGAGTGCCAGCGAGGAACACACATGAAGCATAGATGAAGCAGGCTGCCCAACTCCATCGCACGTGGGGCGCATGCCATTACATCACACCGCGTGCGAGGCCTGCCATCGATCGCTCCTCAACAAGAAAGGAAGCCCTGTCCGTCTTTCACTGGACGAAGGAGCATGAAGGGACGTCGGAGTAGGAGTGGGCTGCGTCGCTCGATATCCGCACCTGTGAACTTGGACTACAAGGGCGCGGTCGCGAGTGCTGGAGCGCGCGCAATCTCGGCAGGCATCAGCAAACGCGTCTCGTATACCCTTCTACGCGCTATCATCTCACCACTTCGTGCTGTGACTACTGATACGACAAACTGCATGAGAACTTCTCTTCTCCCGGGAGTGGCCGTATTCCCATACACCAGTGTTTTGCAGTTTCGCGAGATCGGATGAAAAAAGAGTTACAGCTGGTAGCCTTAGTTCGTTATAACATTACGACATGTTGCTGTCGCACTCACTGCTTCGCCCTTTCGGGGAAACAGATTTGTTTTTTTCAAAATTCAAGGGACCAACTTCTATCCCAACCACCTGTTGAATCTACCCCCCCCCCCCCCCGCGCCGCGCCGCCGCCGATCCGATGACCCCCACGCCGTTGACGCGCCGCCGCCGGAGGTGGAAACACCGGGCGCGCCGCCGCCGGCAATATTGGGTCCGGCGCACAGGTCTATTTGGTTTGGTATGATTTGTAGTGACATGGCACTGCGATACTAGAGGAATCGTGCAACGCGAGGAAATTCACCGCAAAACATGGCAAGCCAACGGCCCTACATTCATGGGAAAGCAATAGTGTGGTAAAAGAAACGCATTAGCAATACGTAAAGATGTAAAAGCATTAGAGGGGAAAGCAATATCAATACGGAGGAAAGCTATAGCGATACAAGGAAAGCACCTGCCTCACTTCGCTGTTCACTTCACGAAGTGCCTTAGGAGCAACTTTTTTACGTTATCAGCCAAGCTTTGGCATTACAATGTATACCACTCGGTTCCCCAGATTTTTTCACTCCTTCGACAGAAAACCATTCCAGAGAATCAAGCACACAGTGCCTATGTTCATAAAGATTGTACGTGCAAGACAGACCGAAGTATTTCTTCCCGTTGGGGGTGATGGCCGCGCCGCCGAGGCTCGATCCGGGGTTGGCGCAGTCCATCCGGGGCTGCCAAGCAAGAATGTTTGCTGCCACGCGCAGGAGCATCCGGAAGTGTTCCACGCGAATTACGGCAGCAGCAATGACCCGCACCAAATACGCATTTATATTCATCCCGAACTTTTCTTCGCGTTCCTCTGCCTGTCATACTCACATAATAAACACGCAAACTATTGCCGAAACCACGTCATACATGACAGCGCGCGATTGAAGCAACATCGTCTAGTCATACATCTGGGTGGTATTGTTTGGAACAATGCGTAGTACCTACGATCGCTCCATTTGATTCCAATCCTACTGAGCTTAAGCTGCCGTTCCCCGAAGTGGTAACAGTGACAGACGACGTTGGGAACCAAAAAAATGTCACAGTTTCGCCTCAAGAGCGAAGCCATGATTGTGATCGCAACAAATTGGAATGTCGCACGAAGAACAGCAAGCCGCGCGAAACTTAGCGCGCACTGCGCAGAACACAAAGAAGGACGCAGGAAAACAATGCTCGAAGGATGCGCGCAAACTAACAATTGACACAGCTCAACACTCGCAGGACGCTGCTGAAGCACAAAACAGGATGCATTAAAAGAACGCACAGGTACACATAGGACAAGCGCGAACTAACAACTGCCACATTTATTACTTTACCTAGCCCCTACTTGGGCTCTTCTAGCTAACAGCTCACTCCATTCGCAAGCACAGCCACTGCAGAGAGCGAAGTCACCTTCGTGTGCTCTCTAGGTTGAATGCAAACTTTGCAGTGGAAGCACAAGAGGTAAAAACCACTCCGTTGAAGAGATAAGGGCGCAAGCACGGGCGATCCCGCCCTGTATGTCAAAGTACTAGTTGGAGGCGCACATCCCAACTGCGGTGAAATACTATAGAGCTTTATAATTGACAACCCAAGGAGCTAGAGGACACAAGAAATGTTTGATCTGCCAGGGCACATGCACAGAACCCAAGCCACTCTTGCGCTCATGCACTCGCGTTGTCCCACGACCCCGTAGCGCTCTCCTTTGGGCGGTCAACAATATCGCTGAGCGCGCGACATCAAGAGAAGAATATAAGGACGGCGTTTGCTAGTGGGTCGTGAAGCCATTACTCACGTTCCTTGCTGGCGTTGATTCTGGTCACGGTGTACGATAGCTCTACTGTGATTCTAGTTCAGTCGTCTGGTTCCTTCTGCGACATAAGCGTGCAAAAGCCAATACGTTCCCTCTAGCTCGCGCCACCACGGGCCACGTGCCGCACTTTTTTTAGTGCGCAGCTCCTAGGCGCCCGCTCCTGCGCTGAGTGGCATCACCGTCGCCGTCGCCGTCAGTGGCGCAACCGCGCGAACGAGTAAGCGCCACAGGAATTGGGGAAGCCCCACGACCATGTCCAACTAAAACGAAGTATGTGCCACAGGAATCAGGCAGGCAAAGAAGACATGGGTTGGTTGAAGACGGTCTCATGCGTCGCTTACGTGGTGAAATTTGTAAATAAGGCCAATCGAAGTATGCCCTATCTGAACATGACAGTGCAAGAAATGGTCAAAGCGAAGGGAGACATCGATTACACACACATCGATCTGAGATATCTGGGCGTGAATATTCTCAATGCGAGTAAATAGTAGTATGTAACTGTACATGCATACATTTACTGAAATACAAATAGACGCGAATCCTCAAGGAAGAAAATTAAAGGCAGAACAGAAAGGGCGTCAACTAACTTTATTCTCAGAACATCAGCAAGATATATAGTCGTAGCAACCATGCGCGCGCACATCACCTCACATGTTCGTCAGAAAACACTCGATAAGATTGACAACATTACCAACTAGCGCAACAAAAAAGCTTTATTATGCATACATTTCCCTCTCAAATGGTTTTTCTAAACTTATCGCCCAATCAAAACACCTAAACAGAATTTCCATTAGGCAGTAGAGTAATCGTAGGTGATTTTTTTTTTCGCTGGCCGACTGTCTCTGAATGGCGCGGTGCTACAACAACAAAACTAGCATGCGTCGCGAACCAGACGACCCAAATGCAGCGCGAACCACGAAAAGCATTGCACGCGTATCGCGCTGTAATTTTAATTGCGTCACGTGTGGCGTCCTGTGCGTTATACCTAACATCACCTGCCTTTTATCCAAGCCTAAACGCTAATGCTGAGCCGAACACAGGAGCAGCCTACCGAATGCAGCCCCATAACGCAGACACTAGAGGGGCGACGGCCTTAAAGCTAAAGTCACTGGAACGGGAAAAGTACCGCGACCGTCCGGCCCGCCGCCATATTTAGTACAGCGCGGCTGAACCTGCGGTGGAGCAGTGTTGATTTTACGCGGAATAACGCATGCTTTACACATTGCGTGCCCTTATGGAGCCCCGAATGAAACATACCGTTGTTTTTTTAGGAGTGAAGCTCCTTGGCTCGCACCATGTCCGTGTCGCCGTTGTCGTAGCTCCCCGTTGGACCGAAACACAGGTGTTACATATACCGTACGTAGAGCTTTCATAGCGCGCATATAGGTTTAAAATAGACCGTACTCGTTCCGTGCATCTGTCTCTCCGTCCGTCTGTCCGTGCATCTGTCCGTCCATCCGTCCATCTATCCGTCCAACCGTCCGTGCATCTGTCCGTCCGTCCGTGCGTGCATCCTTCCGTCCATTCGTGCATATCTCTCTCCATCCACCCGTGCATCCGCCCATGTGTCGGTGCATATGTCTGTCCATCCGTTCGTCCGTCCGTCCGTCCGTGCGTGCGTCTGTCCATCCATGGACGGACGGACGGACGAAATAATGGATTTCATAAACATTCTTTATATCGTTTATCATTTCGTCAATTGACCTTCGCTCCATCATCAGCATTGACTTCGTGCATCGGCTGTCAATTTTTAAGTGACTAAGAATGAAATAGCGGAAATTTAAATTGCCTACACGCGCACGCACGCGCACTATATAACACGATAAAGAAATGTGAAGCATGCTGTGCATGAAATTCACGTCATGCTTTTCATGTTACCACCTGTCATTCATATTCGTCATAGAGATATATTTCGTCGTAGAAATTTTCGCATGTATCCATTTAATCAAACGGCCGCGAGCACGCCGAGACATGAGCGAGGCGAGCGAGTGAGCTGAACCATTTATATGGCGAAGCCAGGCAAGATCGCGCGGTGGCGAGAGAACACGAACGCGGTACTTTACCCGTTCCAGTGACTTTACTTAAATCGCACCCTTCAAGCCATCTCGCGGGTGATTGCGAACACACTGAAGCCCTCCGAGATCTGTGTACCACCAGCGGTAACTGGTGTATGCAAATTGCTCGCCATTAGTTCACTGTCGGACGTATGACGCGTGCGGGGCGCGCTGTGGAGCCAGTGATAAGTCAGAGTGCTGCTGAGCGATTGGATGCAAGTTCGAATCTCCTGACGCGCGCTTCGAAACTTTTTTCTTCTGAATTATTTTTATATGTTGCTTTCGTGTATGTATGCATGCATATGTAGGACATGACGGCGGCGGCAAAAACCCGCCGAGAGTGTCCTTACAATTGCTACCGCAAAAACACGCAAGTGTGGAAGTACTCCTACTACGGAACATTTGACTGCTGCCAGTCATTTAATGGGGTGCATTGTTCAATCGGTCAAGGCTACAACACAACTGTCTATCAGATTGAGAATTAAGCCAGGTTCTCCGGCCATCTAACTCAACGACGCACATTGGAGACAAATTAATTGTTTTAATCAAGTTGCTTTTATATCCCCCTTCATTACAGTGTACAACTGATTTAGTAGGTCATACAATGAACTATTCAACAAAGGTAGCGTTGCTCATCTCGATTACTTTGATGACGAACTTCATACTACTCCTTTTGTATGGCCTCCTAAGACTAAAAAATGAAATATACTCCATCTCACAAGCTGACTGCACCAGTGTGGAAGCTACGAGGTAAAAAACAAATCATATGGCGGCGCAAGAGTTAAATGATTATGCCGTATTTGCGAATCGTGACTAGCCTGACGGTTCGCTATGACGTATCATGACGCAAACAAATGCTGTTGTGGTAACCTTCTTCAATTGCATTGCAATTACAAACAACTACGTTTCGCTCCACAAGCATGTGGTTTGCATACACCTCGTAGTTTTCGCCCTGCTCCTACCAGCTGGTGAGATAGAGTATACGTATTTAGGCAGTGATGTCTCAATGCACGCACCGGAGGCCTAATTTCACCCAGCACCCCATCGAACTTTAATGGCTTTTTTTTTTCAGCGAACAGCGGCACATAGCCATCCCCGTCTTCGATAGTTGTGTTTTTGTTGGTTATTTGGTCAAATATTATATATAGTCCTGAGAGACGTGGCGAGTCCGCTGCATTGGTGCCCACAGAATTGACAGAAACATGACGTGTTTACCTATATGAAAATAAGTATTAAGTTTGCACTATTAAGTGGCTTACGCGCATAAGCCTACGGCGAGTGACTGAAGCTTCTGCCAGAAAGTTTCGTTGAGGATCTGCATATAATAAATGCCACAAATAATCTATAATGTGGTGAAATGAACGAGGAAATTCATCAGTGATACTTCCTCATTGAACGAAGTTAAGGTAATAAAGATTTCTCGAACACGGGCACACACCCATCGTCACATGCCCATTCGTGAATGGCAGTACTACATTCATTTTGCAATGCGTACACATCAGCACAGCATCCCCATGTTATGCTCTGCAGACCTTGTCTATATTGCAAGTGCAAGATATCTGCTAAAAATGATCCTACAATAGACGAAGCGTCTGGTGAACGCTCTTTGCCATAAACGTTTCTCACACTGCCAATATGTCCAATAATTGTAGATGGTGTTACAAACCAAATAAGCAATGGTAATTGGTTCCCAAACTTTTGTATAGTTCCACTGTCGCTGTGATATTTCTAACTTGTTTTTCTATTATATTATGCAGCTTTGGAGCAGCAAACCACTTTATGTTTACTGAAGAAGACAAACAAGCGATGAACAAGACCTTTATGTATGTATTTTCTTGGTAATGTTGGTGCTGAAGAATGTTACACCTGCTATATTGCTTGCTTAGATAGGTTAAGGTTCATTCACACGTTCATTCACAGAGTAGAGTTTTATGAGGTTAGAAGCCGTTTATTTATTCTCGTCTGATTCTCGTCTGCTATAAAGGACACATGATATAACTATGCGATATTTGCTGGAGTATTAATCTATTTTTCACTAGCGCGAATTTGAAAGCGAAAATATAAATTAGGCCATCAGTTACGTAACACCAACCGTATACTGCAGCATCCGCAGTCGGTAGCATATTATAAAACAAGCATGAATATGCGCAATGTTCTGATTGAAACAAAAATTATGTATAGTACAGCACGTGTAATAGCGATTACAAGAAGTCAAATCTAGCGATAGGCAACCCGATAGTAATCCGATAGTAATCTGATAGGTGAAACTCTCGTACACCGTAAATCAAGACCAACTGTAATACTGCACGCGCAATTATAATGTACTATCCGCGTCAAATGAAACCCGAACAGCGGCAAACATTCGCAGTGGTATAGTGCGCGCCATCCGGTTATCACGACGGACAGCCGCCCATACATGCGCAGTGCTGCCGAACCGGATGCGCACGGCTGTCCACAGTGATAACTGGACGGCACGCACTATACCACTGCGAATGCTTGCCGCTGTTCGGGTTTCATTTGACGCGGATAGTACGTGGACGTTTTATTCCAGTGATGACACATTCAATATTGCCATACACATTATCATTGTGAATATAGTGACATATATGCCTCCTTAGACAGACTGAAGAAATGCATATGTAGAGTCATTTAGCAGAGTGAGAAAAATTGGCAGATCCCATGCCTTGTGAGAATCGCTTTCATGCGAAGCAGTGGGCGAGTCTGTGGTGAATTTCATATGCCAAGAGTTTTTTAGTGAACTCCAGGCACTGAGCCTATCTATCTATCTATCTATCTATCTATCTATCTATCTATCTATCTATCTATCTATCTATCTATCTATCTATCTATCTATCTATCTATCTATCTATCTATCTATCTATCTATCTATCTATCTATCTATCTATCTATCTATCTATCTATCTATCTATCTATCTATCTATCTATCTATCTATCAAGCCATGTATGTCTGGGTACTCTCGTGACCGATTTCTAACTCCGTGTTGAGCGAAATTGATATGGGAGGATAACAGATTATGAGGAATATGACTGTCTACGTACGACATAAATAACGTGAATATCCAGTCGCGTACTTCGTCAAACCCTTTTCTCCAGACACGTGTGGCACATACCCGTATACCACGGGCCGCGGTACGCAGGTATGCGCCACAGGTGATAGACAGTTATATCTATTCAAGAACAGGGAGAATAGAGAGTAGTAACTCAAATGTCAGAGTGTTAAAAGACACTGAAATCGGAAGCGTAGGCCCGACGAATGCGAAGATAAAAAATCGGCATCTGAGTAGGAGTCGAAACCAAGACGTCTGCGTGGCAATCAGGTGTTCTACCAAAGAGCCATGCCAGGTCGTGAAACTGCTTTGGAAAAAGACACTATGTAGGCGTAAAGTCGGTGCAACTTCAATTGTGGTTGCAGTACTGGCTATGAAATTTAAAGTAATGCAAGAAACGTTGCGTATGTAAACCTATAAAAGAGACGCCATGTCAGATTAACGACAATTGTGCTCCCAATGTTGACCTTGCTTTTGCAGCAGTCTAATAAACATTACATTTGCATTTCTATCATTCAGCAAACTACACTCAAGCGTTGCTCGACCCTGGCGTAATACTCTAACAAAAGTTACAATTGATATTCACATCATCACACCAAAAAAAGTGCACTTCGTTTCCATTATACCGACGTCTGTGCTCTAAAGTGAGTGGGAACGTTATGTCAGGCGATAAAACGTTATATCAGACGATAAGTTACCCAGTGTAGACACCAGCAGACGCCAGTGTAGCGGACGTTCCTGGTAAGTTCACGATGTGCACACAACTACTGCACAACTAGTACGCAAGGACCCTTGTCATGTTTATGCAACGAGAACCGCGACTGCCGTGACAGCGGCCATACCGACGACACAGTGCCGGCCTGGAGCACATGGACGACGCCGTCTGCCGCACACAGGGAAACACGAGAGAGACGAGTGGCACGCTTTCCTGGCACGTCAGCTACTGCAACGTCGATCCACTTCGCAACACTTGACTAAAAGCCAAAAAAATCAGCATAAACAATTTCTCGCCGTGTTTCACCGGAAACCGATTCCCACGAGGTCTGGGATCTGTCGCATTTTTTCGGCTTTGCGCGTAGCGTTATGAGGTGGATTGACGCGTTTTTGTAAATGTAGTAGTTGTGTGCACATCGTCTGCTTACCAGCGACGTTGACTGCACTGTCTTTAAAAGAACAACTTTCCGTCTGATGTGGCGACAGTACTGGCGTGAGAGCACAAGCGCCAGTATTATCGAAACGAAGCACACCTTACGGTGTGATGATGGGAATATCGTACGCAACTTGGATGAGCGGTTTGCTCTGGGCTCGAGCAACGCTTGAATGTAGCTTGCTGGATTACATGAATAAAATGCTACTGCTAAGAAGCGGATACAACACGGAGACCCCAGTTGTCGTTAACCGGACTTGACGCGTGTACCATAGGACAAGATATCTCATGTTTATTGCTTTGTTATAAAATTTGACAGCCAACACTGAAACTGCAACAGACGCTGCACCGACATTAAACCTACATAGGGTGTTTTTTTCAACGCAGTTTGAAGACCTGGCGTGGCTTGAAGACCTGGCGTGGCGAACGCCAGGCCAGTGGCGAAGTTCGCCACTGGCCTGGCGTTCGTCTTTAAAAAATTATCTTCAAAACGCAATAATTTGCTAAACTTCGTCTCTCTGATAAGGAGTAAATAACAATAAGCTATTTAGCGATACGGTCTTATACGAAAAGTGCAATGCTCAGACAACAGCAACAACAAAAAATTGTAAATGTTGAGATAATGCGCGAAAATATGAATTTTTATATATTTTTTCTACGCTGGTTATATATTTTTTTCTACACCGCACGTGGACAAAAAATCTTGCACAAAATATTTTTGGAAAATACTATGAAAGCGTTCATTTGCGACTTTTTCTTGGATATTTATACCGAAATCGATTTTTGTCGAGTTCCACGATTGGCATAGTTGGCGTAGAATGTCGCTTAACAAATCATATGTCATTCAGCTGAGCTCTTACCATTATTTTCAATTACGAGGAAAGGTAAACACATGATATGATGAAACCGGCCTTTCTGTGAACGTCTTTCATGTGTAACTATCACACATGATAAAATCAAATAATTTGCGTTACTTGGGAATGTTGTTAGTTACAGTTATGTGTACAACCAAAAGATTTAATTCAACTTTCTGACGAAAGTGTACCGAAAGAGTTGCTGAATTGATGAAGATCTAGGTGTATGCAATTAGGAGGTAATTCTGCGAATAATAACATCGTTATCATTTCTGTGTTGTGTAAACAATTAGGTGTTAAATTATTTACGGACGCGTGGTGAGCAGGACCGAACAAAAGCGTTTGAAACAACGTGGTGTTCCGTGGTACCAAACGACCCGTGCCTCAGCGCGGTCTCGAATTCTTCGACAGCACTCACCTAATCGCTACTAGTTACTCGAAAGATACGTCTGATTTCATTTCGGTTTACGTTCCGAACGAAATTAATAATTCCAACTGAAATTTTCCAGTATTATTAGAGACTCTTCATTTTGTACATTTTGCCTGCACAGCCAAAGAAGCTATATCGATTGATTAATGGGACGATCCCATGCGTTTGCATAAATAACTCGTATATGTATCTCTTGGTTGCAGAAATTGCGAAAAAAACGAACAAGGAGAAAAAAAAAGCAAGAAAAAGAAGGAAAAACCTGAAAAGAAGCAGAGGAAGCGAGATAGAAGACAAAAAAAAGAAAGAAATTAGAATTACCCTAGGAATTTGAACTCTTCTCTTGAAGGATATCAAGTTTTACATTACAGGATATCGATTTTTACATCTATGAGTGTTGAGTTTTTTTACTAATTGCCGACGGTTTGAAAACCACAAAGGCAATCATAAACCGCCATGCATATAGCAATAAAGATATCACAGAAGCTGATTTTATCATTTGTCATTATCAATTCATGCAGCACAGCGGTAAGTTGATGCCTTTCGGGGTACAATGCAGGAAGGCCCGAGTTGGACAAAACTGGGATCTCTGCGAGACCTGCTGACTCACTTTATGCAACAAATAGCACAAAAAGCCGGCAGATCCCACGCACTGTGGGAATCGATGTAATGCGAAGCAGCCAGGAAGGAGCAAATCATGCTTTACATAATTTGCATGTCATGTTTTAGATGTTAGGACCTGTAATTTATGTTCGCCATACAGTCACGTCACGCAATACAAATTTTGGTGTATATCAAGCTAGCGAACCATAGCTTCAACGGTCCTGAATAGCTTCTCGAGCTCTTCACTGCTGCAACACCCCCTACTTCGGTATGAAGAGTTTAATTTTGTTATTAACATACTTTTCGGGCCGGCCAAGACGTCGGTTTCTCTGGCAGTCTGTTGAAACTGCACTGAGACGAATCTGTAGCGCAAGCTTGACTGCACAAAAAGCGTGGTGGGTTTCACGTACCTAGGGATATTTATGGCCAAGAGGCGGATACGTGGCGTGTGTTGCTATATAACATTTTGCATTATCTACTTCTTCATTTAATTTTATGCCTCAGACGCAGTGAATTGACGCGTGTAGGCGCAAGTGGTTATAAGAAATGGACACTGGCGTCCGGTTTCACACTAGTTCGTACTCAAGAGGTATAATAATCACTAATGATTTGTTCCTCTAAGACTGCTATCGTGTTACCTTCAGTAAACTTTCTAATTCATATATGGGGACTAAAGCTGTCTACAAACAACGCTTTCGCGCTTTTGACCCAAGGATTACTACACTTTCACATTTCAAACGAGCGAACTCTGATGGAAGGATATGATGAGAGTTCCATTCATAACGGGCGTTAACCATTGAGCGACCAAGCCGTGGAGGAGGGAATACTCAGGAGAGGCCCTATCGTATCCCAATGCATTGCTAAAAGTGTGGCGGAAGTGACGTCAGATTTATGGGGCAAACAAAACAGAAGACACCCCGTGGCGTGCTGTCCACGCTGGTTCGGTCCTGCACAGATTTGTTGTCCCGGCGTAAACTTAGCGCGCTTTGTGCGGTTTGTATGCAGTAAAATGTTGCAAGCCCACGTTTACCAGGCTCTTCGGGCGTGGCAGGCGCGAGCGCTGCGTGCTGAAATTCTTCGAGGAGCGATTTTTTGCAACGGTACAGAAAGTACCGGCACGTGCCGTAAACAATTAGGTTTAATGCGGCCGCCCACCTGACGCACCTGGAAGGTCGGTACACGGTCCCTGCATCGTTCTTCAGTCATCTTAACAAGTTCATACGCAAGTTTAGAATTGTCAAGTTTGTTTAAGTGTCCTGTTAGTGTACATTTTGCCCAATTTCTGTATGTTTACGATGGGAATGTGCTGGCGGGTTCGGTGCATCGACGTGGTCAAGAGCGCCATGAAGTCCCGTCTCGCCGCTTTTTCGAGTACCTGAATTCACTCTGCCAGAGTGGACATGCCCACTAGGTGGACACATCGAGAAAAGCTCCCCAGGAAGCTTTGAAGCCAGTCTCCTGCCCTCCCCACCAGTGCCTAACAACTGCTTTGACTAAGTAACTGCCCCAAAAATAAAAGTTTTGCAAGCAGCAAAGAAACTTCTGAATTTGACGCAAAACATGATCAAGTACTGGAGTTAAGTTTTACTGTAAAATACCAAGATTATTCGTACAGAATTTAGTATAATTACTACAAAATAGGGGTGAAGCTCAGAGAGCTCCATTGTAACTGGTCGTTACCTTTTCGCGGAAGTCAACTTATACTACCCCTGTCGGCGCAAATTACTCATCAGCAAGATTTACAGTGTCATTAGTTTTATAAATATAAGCCACATTATCCGCGCGTTTGCCGTTTTATTGCGATAGCAATTATATGGACACTCGCGGCTGGTTTTCGCCGTCGGCGTCGGCGCCATTTGCCGTATATGTATATATATAACCGGGCCCGCCCGTCGTTCGTGAGCGTGAAAAGACGCGGGGGGGGGGTCCCTCGAGCGACCTTCGATTTTACGAGCGGGGGCGCGCGCGTTATCTCCCCATCTCGGCGGCCGACAGCGAGCGGGGGGGGGGGGGGGAGGCGGGGCGACGTTCGATTTTACGAGCGCGGGCGCGCTTTATCTCCCCTTCTCATCTCCCCCTTCTCGGCGGCCGGGCCGGCGTACCCTTCTACGTGCTGCGCTCTCAACGCGAAGAGAATTCTCTTAAACAAGCGTTTTCTAGAGTTGCGTGAGATCGGATCCAAAAAAGAGTTAGCTACCAGCCTCACTTCGTATAACATTACAATTTTTTGCTATCGCATTCATTGCTTCACCCTTGCGGTGAAACTGTGACTTTTTCTTTTTTTTTTTGCTCTCACTTTCAAAGTGCAGAATTGATTGCCCCTCCTGGATTTGAAACACCCAAATCTGGCAGTCTAATACGCAATATGGCGAATAATCAAGCCTCTGCCCCACGTTTCATTAGTCATATAATGTACATACAGGTGATTACAAATATAGTAGTATTTTACTGGCGCTATTTTTCCACATAGTGCCCACAGCGGTTCCGTCAATTATTCCATCGCAGCGCAAGATTAAACTTCCGTTTAGCGCAGGAAAATATGAGTGCTGCAGTAGACTTGAGGTTGCCCTGTGGTACAATATATATCGGGCTGACGGTCAAACTAACATAACGGCCCTGTGCGTGAATCTTGCATTTCGCGAACTCACATCACCACTGCCTGATAATTATAAAGGCTAGTCATCTTTAGCCATTCGTGCGATGTATTTCTTTGTGCATTTCAATGGGTATTCAGCCCTGACTCCACAGAAAACGAGTCGCACTTATACCTATCTGTTTACACCGTGATAAAAGAATACTTAGGTAAATCTTGGTTTTAGTTGGCATCATAGAGGACATGCTATATATTGCACTTCTTTGCTCTACATGTGGGCACTACATTAGCTGTAGGGTGCTGTTCCTCCGCAACCTCGAAATACGCCAAAGTCTTCACACTGCTGGTACAAGCGACTGATGCAGTTAAATTTATTCATTATTTGCCAAGCTGTGTGAGCAATTGAATCTCTCGAATACCCATTTCGAAGCGATGGGGTTTCGGTGCAGGACTCGCGAGAAGATTTAATAAATGCCTAAGTACCCAGAACATTACTGAGGAGTTTGGTTGCGGTAAAGGAAATACAAAAAGAAAAAAAAAACAAATAAAATTTACGTACATCTAGGCGTCTTGTGCTCACAGCAAGGTAACTGCGATGATAAACATGAAATTGTATGTTCTGTTTACCATACAACACGAGAAGATAAATTCGGCAGAGCCGACACGTTATACGAATAGATTGCACGTGAAGCCGTCAGCGTGTATGGCAGCCTATACGGTATTTTTTTTCTTTGCTTTGAGCCAAGATTTGCGAGGTGGATCGATGTAATAAGGGGAATTGAGTAGTTAGGTGGATATGGGGCTTTGCCAAACACGTCGACTACACTGGCTTGTAAAGGATAGCTCATGATGTAACATTGTCCCGTTACACCAAAGGTGTCATATGTTTTTCAACGAAGTGCACGCTACGGTGGAATGGTCTGCATGGTATAATTAGTGGTTCTCGGCATATTCGAGCAACAATTCACAATACCTTGCTGAGTCAAAGCAGCGCATATGTGATGTTTTCCATTGTTACACAAGCGGATAGCCAACACTGCAACCACAAGTGGTGTTGACCAGACTGCTCTAGAGTCTTTTTCCAAAGCAATATGAAGCGCTGCCGTGGCTTTCTGGTAGAATATTTGTCTAGCATGCAGAATGCCTGGGTTCTATTACGGCTGAAACTAAATTTTCTTTGCTTCCATGGAGAGCATTCGCTCGTCTACAACGCTGCCGACGTCGGCACAAGATTTTCTGCAACATGGGCTCTTCACGTGGGCTCTATATATTTTTTTTAACTGATACGTGAATATTTCCATAGTGTGTTGTCGCTATCCGTTGTACTAGCTGAAAATCACTTGTGGAGCATAACCGCAGACCATGGTACCATGGCCCATCTCATGCGGGAATGTGCGCACAAGTTACTCTTGCAAAAAGTTTGAAGCCCTACGCGAGAGGATATTACCACAACGCAGAAAGAACACGACAAAGGACCGTAGTGCGACAATGGAAGACAAGGTCAGTGTTCAGATAACAGGACTTCATTGTCCTGTGTCGTCCTGTCGGCATTTAGTCATGGCAATATGGACGTTCTCCTTGCCAATATATGTGATCTTGTTCGCCTTATGTAGTGCTCTGCTATGAAAAGTTTCTATTTACAATGTTAAGGAGACGATAACTAAAGCGCTCATACGTAGGCGCATAGATAGATAGATAGATAGATAGATAGATAGATAGATAGATAGATAGATAGATAGATAGATAGATAGATAGATAGATAGATAGATAGATAGATAGATAGATAGATAGATAGATAGATAGATAGATAGATAGATAGATAGATAGATAGATAGATAGATAGATAGATAGATAGATAGATAGATAGATAGATAGATAGATAGATAGATAGATAGATAGATAGATAGATAGATAGATAGATAGAAATGGCCAAAGTATATGATTCCCTCGGAAATGCTTCGCAATCAAGATTGCCCGCACGATGGCTTGCCGTGGCGTTTTACAGCCGTGTTATCTATCGGGGTAAGGATGACATGGAAAGGTGGCATCAAAAGCACGGCTGCCGCCGCTTTTCTTCTCACCGAGTAGTGATGCTGAGCAGGGCAAAGTCTTCGCTAGCCTTGGGGGCTCGAACTCGGGCATGGTGTAGCGGAGGCTGGATGACTAGAAGCCGTAGGTTAGGCTCCAGCAACGGTGCTAGCTGCGCCGTGGTGTCCTCTTTTGGAGGCACGCGTATGGTGTGGTTCTTGTGAAGAAACCAAGGAAACACACCTCGAGGAGTACTGATGTTTTGCACGAAACTGGACCCGTCTACGCAAGCACAATAAATAAGATTCATTTCTCACCCTTCCTTAGTTTTGGCAACACAGTTGCGTACACAGAAGTGTTTCTGAATGTATCAGTCCTTGCGGAAATAGTTTCGCGAAGGGAAGGCAGCACCAGATGAAGCCGTGTGCGCAGATGGCTGCGAAGGAGCAGGACCGCTGAAACTTTGGCTGTTGTTGAGTGTGCAATGTTATAGTAGGGCACGAGGAAGACCCTTAGTGCGGATGATAGAGACGCAGAAGATTGCTAGCGTAGCGCTACCCTCACCGACTGTACAATGTCCAGCTTGACCGTTACTGATACAGTAACACGGTGCATTAAGCATATTACGGGTGCCAGTGCTCCGCATGTAGCTTGCTAAAGTATCCTACCTAAGCTGGACGCCATAATTTGAAAAACCCAAACAAAACAAACTATGCGAACAGTCTACTGTTATCTCAGAAGACGTGTCTTTCTTCACGAACACTACGGCCCTTTCGAAAGTGCGTCTACAACAACAAGTACCATGACACCCTTGAACGGACTTGCGAAATACACGTGAAGTCGTTCCCAAGGTAGTGTAAGCCGAGCCTATGGGTGCAGTAGAATGGGGTGAGGCAAATAACTTTTCAGCTGAAAGGACTGGCAGAACCTTAGTTGAAGCGAGAATTCGCGGTCTAAGGTAGCTCACCACAGGTAACCTCACGCCATCTGCCTCACTCGCAGGATTCTAAAGTGCTCCGAGGCAGCTGTTCTGGCGTGAACTACTTGAAACATTTGTGGTTACCCATCATCGCGCATCCTTTCAGCACAGAAAGTTCGCAGCTTCAACTAAAAATGGCTTTATTTCATTACTCGGCACCTGATTAGCCCACCCCTTCAAGATATACTGTGATAGAGCTATCAGCAATGAATCACGGCTGGTTATTTTCAATATCTGCAAGTAATCAACGGGCTGCGTATTGAAGTGCAGAACATAAAAATTGTGTTCCTCAGCTTCACCAATAGCCTCACGTGGAAGACGGGAAAGGCTGCCAGAAACTGCATTATGGGGCAACGGCTTGAACTTGAGAGTAAAGTTGTACGCAGGCAAGACAGCTCTCCAGCGCTCTAACCTTGCGGCGCATATCTTCAGAATACCTTTATTTGGCACCAAAATTTTGTGCGAAGGTTTCTGATCATCCACTAGCACGTAGTAACGGCCATAAAGATAATAGTAGAACTTCTTTATTTCAAAGATTAGCGCTAGTGCTGTCTTCTTAATTTAGCTGCAGCCGGCCTCTGCATTGAACAGAGGTCTTGACGCATAAGCAATTGGCCGGCGCTCACCGTTTCTATTAATCAGGCTGAGCGCCGTCCGGATGTCATACGTGGATGCATCGCAGGACACTTGTAGTGGCAAGGGGGGGTCATAATAGATCAATACAGGAGACGCAGACAGAAGGCCCATCCGACGCGAAAAATGCAGCTTCGCACTTGTTGCTCCAGCAATACGCTCCAAGACTGTGCCGAGGCCTGTTGAGCGGTGAAACCCCCCCGCCGGAGGCCTGCACTTTGCGACCGACCAGGGAGACGATACAGTGACGACACATACCAGTGCTGTGTCGATAAGGCTGGTAACAGTGGACCCCTCTGGCAGTAGTTGCGTCTCTGATGTCGTGTTGTATGCGGTGAGACGGGAATGACCCCGTGAAAACCGCACTAGACAACAGGCGATGGCGATTCCTCGAAAAATGCAGCGCTCATCAGTGATAACCACTGCGTCACCATCTATAGTATCTCTTGACCTAATTGTGAGACTACGTTCTTGGGCGGGAGACAGGACGAAATCCGCAGCTGCGACAAGGTGAGGCGACGAGAAATCGTAAGCACTAGAATGCTCGGTGTCCGTAATGCAAATAACGGGCGGCCCACGCGAAATGACAGCGGAAGCAGCTGACAAGAAGTCCCAGCCTAATATAATCTGGTGAGAACACGAAGAAAGCACAGCAAGCTGTATGTTCTGGTGATGAGAACACAAACACTCCACTGTCCAACGGGATAAATTGGATTGTCATTAGCACCACATAACACCAGACCAACATACGGAGTTTGCACTTTTTGTAGACGACGGCATAATTCGAGGTTTATTAACGAAATGGCGGCTCCAGTGTCTACAAAGGCGTCCGCCAAAATACCTTCCACACAAACAGTCAGTAAATTTGCAGGGGCGCGCAGGAGGAATTATGACATTTAGAGGAGCAGTTTCCCCTCCAAAAAAGTCACAGTTTAGGGCGAAAAGAGCAGAGTGGGTCAGGGAACAAACGGAGGTTAAGGATATCATAGTAGAAATCAAGAAGAAGAAATGGATATGGGCCGGGCATGTAGCACGTCGGCAGGATAACCGCTGGTCATTAAGGGTAACTGACTGGATTCCAAGAGATGGCAAACGCGTGAGGGGGGAGACAGAAAATTAGGTGGGTAGATGAGATGAAGAAGTTTGCAGGTATAACGTGGCAGCAGAAAGCACAGGACCGGATTGATTGGCGAAATATGGGAGAGGCTTTGGCCCTGCAATGGGCGTAGACAGGCTGATGATGATGATGAATGAATGCGATAGCAAGAAATTAGTTTGTCACACGAAGAGCGACAAGCAGCTCGATACTTGCAACGCTCCGCCGCAGCACAAAAGGGACGCTCGAAAAGGACGCATAGGTATACGCATGACAAGCGTGAATTAACAACTGTCGCAGTTGTTACGTGTTTGTATTTGAGCAACGCGCTGCAAGAGTCCACAATGCAGAAGCCGACGCTGCGGTTTTGTTGCCTCTGACATGGCACATACCCAGTCAGGGGGGATTGACAAATGATTGATTATATGACTTTTCGACGCTTTTCGGCACGTGGAATGACCCCTCTGCGTCTCCTGCCACGCGGTGGCGTCTGACGCCAAGCGTGCTTGGTGTTCTTTTTTTTTTCCTTCTACATCATGAGTGGTACAGAAGGAAGCCACTTTTTCGTGCGCATCTCAAGGGCAGTTTTCAATCTGAAAGAAACTGTAAAAGCGTTGCGTGATAGAAAACACGCTCAGGCTGTTCTGATATCTGCGTACCGCGAGGCGCAAATGGTGCATACGAATAGCTCGCCGTTATATCGCTGGCACGAGCATGGCGTGTGGCTGTGATGGCTAGCGCAGAAGGCTACGGGGCGAGGGGTCGCTGGTTCGAATCCCCGGTCAGGTGGTTCGGTATTTTTTTCTACTCATTTATTTTTCTTTATGCCTTCTTTATATATACACATACATATACATATACGGGATACGACGGCGTCGACAGACGGCGACGGCGAAAAATCAGCCGAGAGTGTCCATATAATTGCTGTAGCAATAAAACTTCAGATTCTAGTTTTCCTGGTGGCTGTCGAGAGGCATCGGCGCAGAGCGTAAGGGTGAAGAAGTACGGCGGATCCGTTGTTCTGTGCCATGGATGTTCCTGGCAAGCACAGCCGTCGATCAGACCGGAACTCCAAGGGTGACCGGTAGAGCAAGAGGACCGGGGCATGACAGCACGCTCCACTACTTGTGAGACGACGCCAGGTACGACAAAACCATTGTTGTATTTACAACAAAGGCGCGCGAGCCAGAAACCGAACGCCCGGCGAGAGACCACGATGATGATGAATACGATGATTTGTATGCGCAGGTGAAGATGAATTACACAGTCAGCGCTCACACTATTTACTTGTTTGTGGATACATTATTTCTACCTATTTATTACTGCAGAAGTATCATCAGTTGTGTAATGTAGGCAGGAATTAACATGTTCATTTGTTTATATGAAATATTCGATAGAAGCGAAACGAGCTGCACGAAAGTGCCGCGTGTGCGCGGTTGTTCCCTTCAGGAATTGAATTGTCCATGTTGCAGGTGGAACGAAAGAACTCGCCCGAAAGAAGACAAACGCCCACGGAAACACCTGTGGGAGGCGCGATGTTGAGTTGGCAAAAAGATGGCACGACAGCTTAATAAAATACGTTGCTGGACGAGTTGGTGCATTGCCACAAAAAAAAAAAGTGGAGCACGAAAGACTGGAGCAGTCTTTCCGCTCCAAAAGTCCAGTCTTTTGCGCTCTACTTTTAATTTGTGATGGCACGACAATCACGCTAAGGTCGCTGCACTGGTGAAATGTTGACTGAGTGGCGGCGCTGACGCGTTCACATGCGGTGTTCCGTTTAAAACCAGCGTAAATGCCACGCATGTATGTCTGACGCCACTCTCGTTCTTGTGGTCATTTTTACCAACGCTGCAATCGCGCGCTCCACACTGTCATCCTGTCGTGACCGCCATAGTCCGAACCGGCAGCAAACTCGTGTTCCCGATAAGCTCGGGCTATCCTGCATAACACCCCATGTGTTCGTTGTCACGATGGTGCGAAGCTGCGTCCGTTTGTTCCAACAGCGGCTCTTTTCGACGCCACAGGAGGTGATAAGCCGACGTTTGCTGTTAATTTCTTCAAATCCAATGACATGCTGATTGATTGTGCTCCTGTTGGCTCGTTTGTGCGGCGCTGCGTCCTTTTGTTCTGAGAGCTGCGCTTTTCTAGACGCCACAAGGTGATAAAGCATTTTTTGCAGTAAATTTGTTACAAGCAGAAGAAAGACTCATCAATTGTGCTCGTGTTCACACGATGCCGGAATGCGGCAGCCATTTGTTCTGAGAGCAGGTGTTTTCGAGACTCCACAAGGTGATAGGGGGATTTTTTAGTGTTATTTTATTACAAGCATACGAAATGCCCATTGACTATGCTCCAGTTGATACAATAAAAAAACAAGGTTTCTACAGTGTTTTAGCTTATTGACTACACCTTGGAAATGCGAGCGACCAATTTTTTTTAAGAATCATTGCCCAACCAGAAATTTTTTTTTCAACATTATGTCTCCGTTGTTCTCAGGAGACCTCTGTCCCACAGCAACATACTTAGGCTACATTTGATAACATTTTTTGTCACGAAACCCATTGTGCTGTTGTTCCTCCTCAGGCCTTTTCCTTGGCATTCAGATGACCTTTTAATAACTACAGGCTGCAACGACCCGATATATTTAGAACCACGGCCGAACAAGTGCAGTGTTTCAAGAGCGGGAGACCATGCGTACGCTTTGCGCGATTACTTTCCCTGCCATATTGCAATGTGTCCTGTTTGCCTTTACAGAAGGTAAGGTCCGCATTCTCTAGTGCCGTTGTATGATTTGCGGGCTCTTTGTTACATGATCCCTATAAAATGCACGTAAATGCTAGAAGCAAGCTAATAACAGATAACTTACCAGTCGCGTAATTTCAGTAAGATAGACATAATAACAACAATAGGTGGGGTCTTACATGTAAAAACTAGAATATGGCTATGCGACGTGCCGTAGCAGAGCGTTCTGGAAATTTCGACCACATGAGATTCCTTAACCTGAAGCCAGACACATGTACAGGGGCGTCTTGCATATATGACTCTATTGTAAATGTGACCACCACAGTCGACATCGGACCCGCGACCTCATAGTCAGCAGCCGAACACCCCAACCACTGCAAAACCACGGTGATATAAAAGGCAGATATTAAGCTAACTTCATATATAAAAGCAGAATGTTGAGCTCGTGGGACGCCTTATATTCTACTGCGATGATTCGAAATTTGCCTTTTACTACAGAAGCATTTAGCTATCTTTCTGTCTGAGCCAACATGAAGTTGGAAAAAAGATGGAAAAGTTTACACTAGCCGTGTAAAGCCCAACAAGCAGCGAAGCTGTTTAATCATATAGGCTTCACGTGGCCTCTTTGGCTGATGCTGTCTTCCTTTAGCGTAGAAAAAGTAGAGTCGAACTACAGCCTGTCAAGATCATCCAAGAATGTCCAAACTCTATAGCGCCAGAACTAACGTGCAAAGCTGGTTGTGGCACACCTGTTGATGCGAGGGCCATTTGTCGCTCGTAATTGGCTCCCACTACGCCTGGAAATTCAGCGCAGCGGCTGTGTGAACTGTCACCGTCAGTGTGCGTGGCTGATAAGCAACGGCGTGGATGTTTTTTTGCGGACTCGCGCCGTTTCACCTCGAGCTTCAAGAGCTTCGCTCCTAAAAAAGCATGGGAAGAGCTGCGCCCGCTCGCTTAAAGTGACGAATACATGAGCGCCGTTGCTCATGGCTTTTTGTTGGCTGCAGCAGCTAAATGAGAAAACTTCCGATCTCTCGCAAGAGCTCTGTAGTAGGGGAAATTGATTACATCGTCTTTATTGTTGCGAAAACATCAAGTGGTGGCATCAAGTAATAATTCATAGGGTTTAACGTTCCAAAACCAGGATATGATTATGAGAGACGCTGTAGTGGAGGGCTCTGGAAATTTCGGCCACCTGGGGATCATTAACGTCCACCTAAATCTAAGTACACCGGCCTCGAGCATTTTCGCCTGCTTAGAAAATGCGACCACGGCGGCCGGGATTCGATCCCGTGACCTGCGGGATCAAGTGGTTCATTGGGGAAAAAAAGCAGGCGTCTGCAACCGTAAAATAACACCACAGTCTCATTCACTGCGACACCACGTAATGTGTGAGTCTCCACGAAAGAGAACGTGGGGAAGGAAGCAATTTCTGCTGCTCTGGAGCACTAGGCGTAACTTGAAGCGAGAGGATATCGCTGTTTTATCTATCTGCGTTATCTGCGCGTTCATTGTCGGCGAAATTTCGCTCGTCTAAATCTTCTCATCAATTATCGCTATCAAGAATGTTACTGTGCAGGAACCGCGTCATAGCGGAAAAAAAGCGTTACTGGTTGCGTGTTTCGAAACTCCGTTTTCATGATTTAAAGTTCAGGGTATTGTCTAATGCGCTAAATGCATGCTTCGAGATAGTAGGCTTGTGTAAACTCTTGAAATTGTAGAGCGGTTGTAGGGCTGGGCACGAGGACATATCAGTCTCCAGTGTAGTCACGCTCCGGTTCCCAGATACACCCAAAACTGGACACCTACCACGGTCGCGGGCAGATTGAGCTGTAGAGTCGAGCAGTATTCACGTAGCGAACACTCGCGCGCCAACAGGCATCCGCGTGGTAAAGGAAAGCTAAGCAGAAGCCCTCGCAATCTCAGCTGCATAGCGAAAAATGGGGTGGAAGTCACGTGCTTTCCCTAGGGCTGGTAGTATTTCTAGCTGACGCCATCACCTGCATGACCACCCATATGACCACGTTGTCGAAAGAGCCGGCAGGAGTTCCGAATATGCATTTTGATGCAGTCGTTGCATTTTGCAGTTGATGGGAAGTTTTGACGGCCTGCAGTGAGCGTTGGTCTTACCGTTTCCATGTTAAGCTTTTTTCAGCATGCCGTCGAAAGAGGGTCTTTTAGACGGCTTCGACAATTTCTCCCAAAATACTTGGTGCCGCAGCTTCGCTATTTTTCCTTTGGCACTGTGCTGTGGCGTGTCTCAGTGCGGGAAGGCTGGAATTTCAAAACCAGAACAACAGTGTCCACGGATCATAATGTGAGAGGTGGCGGTGACCCGTCTTCTTGCATGACAGTCAGAATTAACGATTGGGAAACAATGCCTGGGGTGCCAACCAAAAGCTTCCAGCGTCAAGAAGTGCCTGATCCAATAGTATTGGAGACATTAAGGCGATTTGTGAAGCAGTCAAAAGTGTACAGGGGTTCTGTTTATCTTTTTGTGCAAGATAATTTTATCTGCAATCGATTTTTCTTCAATACGTTCCTAGTCGACCCTTCCGTGCTGCTGTAGCTTGGCTCGGGTGCAACGGGCGACATTCGTTCGAACGTAGTACCAACACACAAAAACCATTTCAGCCGAAGAAAACCGAGTTCCCCGTGGCGACCATCTCGCTTTCTTGCGTTCTGCTGGTGAAAAACGAAGCGCAGCGCTGGATCCTTATTGGACAAGCATATTAAAGGCCATAATGTGACTGAGAGAGACACCCAGGTGTGCTCTAGGTGCCCGTCACAGCACAGTTGTTCTTCATCGGAACAGGAGTCTAGCTTTTAAGTTTCGTCTCTCAGCTGGTGGCGGCCCGGCGCGACCGAAGTCGCCTGAATCGGCGCTCGCCTTGCTCTTCGCGGTGCCAGGGGCGCGTGCACAAGCGATCTGAAGCGCGATGAACTGGGCGAAAAGGAGCCCTTACTATTCCTAATTTCCGGCTTCAAAAAACGTGGCACAAGGGCCCATCCTTAGCTTTCCTTCATCCATGGCCACTCGAATCCCCAATGCTGGTGACATGCGAGAGTGCAATTTCGGGGCGAATAAGAGCGGGACTTTATGTACACCGCGTCATTTCCGTAGGCTAGCAAAACTTCTGGTGCACCCGAAAAGGAAACTGTTCCTCATGAGCGGCAGCGGTAGTCGGCATGAGCATGCTTCACTGTTTCGATGGCTTTCACTGCTTAGAAAAGACGTCGCAATAATCGGCTCGCAGTTTTGACGTCACCACTTTCATCGCTTAGGGCTAGCCAATGGGGACTATGGTACAAGTATCATAATGTTTCGCGCTTATCACTTTATTTAGCGCACTACCAAAGCAAACCATAAATTCCCCTTTTTGCCTTCTCTGTACAGGATAAACCTCAAGGCAGGCTTCATGGTACTTTTCTGCCATGGAACCGAAAGCGTGTTTCGCGCGTAAGAAAAAAAATACACTACACGTTACATACAAGAAATAATAGATTCACTTCTGTATTTCACACGTCTTGCCGTGTTTGCTCACCCTATTGTGCTGCCAAGTGCTTTTTTTTTCAATGTTCTTAACGGGAAGTTCTGGTCTGAAAAAGCGCAAAGGCCGCATTTCCTTCTTTTTGGGACGCTCAATTATGCGGGAGCTCAATTCTATTTTAATTACCTCACATTAGGTATACTTTTTGTGGTTTTAAGGAATACACACGCTGCAAACTGCAACGTTCGACAACTTTAGCACATATACAGCTGGCCTGGACTTAGTAATGAAAACGTTGGTTAGTGAGTTTTCGTTTAGTTATCATTTACATGTAACTTTAGGAGCCCGATATTATTTCCACCTTGACGTACAGTGCATTTGCTAATAAATCATGTGCTTGTCTGTCGTAGTATTTTGAGAATAAATCAGTGTTGTTTAAATTATACACCCTGCATAAGAACATCACGACGTGTGCATGATTCTAAAAAAAAAAAATAGGTGCCTAAAGAATACCTAAGTACTTCAATTTCTTTGGGCAAAAACAAAATGCGCTGAAGCTTTCCAATATCAGTTTCTCCATGAATTAGGTTGGTAGAAAAAAATATGCGGAAATGTAATGTAGCCAGAAAATATTGTGCATGATATTTTGAAATGCGACGCAGAACTATAACGATAACTTTCAGCTACAATACAAGTAAAAATGATATGAGCAATTGACCTTCTCTGACTACCGTAGTGTTGAAAAAGCTAGTGTGCGCAGAGCTACCGATAACAAAACTCTATCGGTCACATGTTCTAATATTCTCGTGCTTCTATTACTTAGCTTCACCCATATTAGCATAAATCGATATTGGAGGAAATTTAGAGTTGGTGTCTTGTAAATTTCATCACAACACAAACGTCACAGAAGAGTTGGTTCATTTATAATCAAAAGGAATAGCAATAAACGTTTGTAAATTTTACAGTCGATCACAGGAATTTGATTACGCCTCTACTCGCCTGGTAGATGTATATGAAAGGGTTTGCAGGCCAGCACGGAAGTGCTGAAGGAAAGGCGATACAGCGAGAAACGGAAGGCAAAGAAGGACGACACGAGCGCTGACTGCCAACAGATTTATTCCTTCAGCATTTCTACGCTTGCGCTGCAAACCCTTTCAATATGCACTTTATACAACCAGCCGAAACAGCTGTTCTTCTCCCATGGGAGATGTGTACACATTCGCAGTACGCACAGAAAAAATAGCTCATTGTCCATCAGCGTCAATTGAATGAACTTATAAAAGAGGCACAGTTCACTATGTTCGTGTGCCATCCATCTGTTAATGATATGTAGTCTCGATGCAATGCAATATTTGCGACGATTTTTTTCTTCCTAAGTGGTTATCATGAAATATGAGCAATATACAAACCAAAGTGATAGCTTTGTCTTACGTAACCCAGCCACAGTTGCTTTGCTTGGGCCAGGGCTTTTAATTATACTTAGCAACGTGTGACGCGCAGCTTACAATTGCGACGCAGTTTTCATTTCGACTGAAACGTTTTTTTACTCAGTGGAACTGATGAAACATACAAAGTGAAGGCCATGCCATGGGCATAGTGCACTGCAGTTGGGCTTAAAACGTGGCACCGCCCCACGGCGGGGCGAGCTACTAATCTGTCATGGCTGAGAGCGGTTGCGCACGGGCGGAAGCATGGCAGCTCATAAAGCCGAAGCCCCATCGATGTAAAACGTAATTGTAACTGTGTATTGTTGCGTGTATGCCTGTCACAACAGCAAGAGAAACACTGCTGGTAAGCTGCCAAAAAAGAATTATAAATATTTCCTTGGAAGCCTCAGGAGAACGAGTGACGAAAGCTTTATAATTGGGCAGGGAGAAGTTCGAGTTGAACGGGCGCCCTTTATTCTTTAGTGCTTTCTTTGCTATCATAGGTATGTTTGTTCGTAGTAGCCCCCATGCCGACCTTTTGGCAGACTCTCAACAAATGAACCTTCATTGGCAGCGCTACATCACCGGCAAATGGAGAAGCTCTAAAGCATGACACCTTGCCCATGTTCTGAAAATTTGTGGTGCGTGGGTTAGAAAAGGTGATAACATGGTGTCTGTGACGTAGCTTGAAAGATCTCATTTTGAAGTAGACGTAGTGCTGGCTGAAGCATGGCAGGTAGCTGCAGATGTGCGCTCGCAGTTGTTAAAAAGACAATGCCATGGCAACGGCGTGCTAAAACTCTCCTAACTCTCCTGCTAAACTCTCCTGCTAAACTCTCCTCTAAAACTCTCCTGCTAAAACGTGCAGTTGGCTCCTTCAGCGCGTCCTACGCAAGAAAGCCGACGTGACATATCTAGCGGCCATTGTGCGCTGTAACTTTCAATGAAAGGCGCAGTGAAAAGGCGCAGGTGCATACAGATGGCGTAATTTTTTTCTAAATTAAATTTCTTTCTCATTCCAATTTCCTTTTCAGCGCAGGAAAAACGTGCAATTGGAGAGAAAATTATTGTAAATGCCAGTCTTTTCTACGACTACATGTATGCTAACAGATCTGCTTACTTGAAACCGGGACTTGACATAAAGGAAGATCTAAGGGATTTAGTAACAAAGGTAAAATAATACTTTACTTGCGTTGGTGATCACTTTCGAGTTGATTTTAAAGGTGCAGCAGAATATGACGCAATACGCAACACTGCGAAAACTTGCGATATCATACTACATACACAATGCTCATTTATGCTTCCGTTTTTCAAATTAAAATGAGTCTAACTACAATTGTTACAAAATTGAGCTGCTAGGCAGCGCTTCTGTGACGGAAATACTACATTAGAGTGGCCGTAGAATTGAACGATACGTAAAATGCCTTTTGCAGGCATATCCGTGCACATTAAATGTCATTAATCAAGGTGGCTGACCTTGTGATTATAGCATAAAATAACGAATACACACTATCTTATTCTTGTCTTCCTTTTTTTTTTGTAAATGAATAGCACCTGAACTTGCTAACCTTTCAATAAAAGTACGACAGTCAGAGACTGTCGTACTCTTATTTCTACGGTAGAGCAGTTATCTTCGCGGGAAACTGGTTTAATCACAGTTCAATACCTTCATGAGGGTGTCTCAAAGCATGGTTCTTTAATGAATGTAACTGTTGAGGTGTTAACTCCAAAAAGACGGCATCACTATGAGACACGCCATAGTGGAGGGCTCCGGAAGCTTTTTACCATCTGGGGTTCTTTATCGTGCTTCTAAATCTAAGCAAACGAGCCTCTAGCATTTCGCCTTCATCGACACACAACATCAAAGAGGAAAGCTGGGCAAGTTGGTACTAGTTCATGATGTAGAGATGCGCAAATGACTAAGGACGGAAGAAAAGAGAACTGGACAGCCGCTGACTCGCACCTAAGTTTAATCACATACAAAGGGAGAGTATACACATTGACTGAGAAAACTCCGCAAAAATAGAACAAAAATACACAAGAGCTGAACGCGATACGCAGTCATCCGAATGTACCATCTAGATTTGCTATTTTCCTCTTATATCACGTAATCGAAGGATGGCTGATGCATCCCGTGCCTTTTCGTATGATATGGGCTGCCTCGACAACTAACCTCGACAACTAACTTTTGCGCTGTTCTACACCGTGTACATACGCCAGCCGAGGCCGGCGCCTGACCCCGTGACCTTCGAGGTAACAGTCAACCACTATGCCCATAGGACCCTGCATCTGGAACACATCGGTGATTTTCACTGACTGTGACAAAAGGGATCTTGACTATCTCATAAAGAAATGAACAGAGTGAAATTACAATGATAACCTGTACTGCACAATAAATAAGAGAAAAGCTGCACGCCTTGTATCCCAGATCATTCGCTGAGGGCCTCTCACCAAAAAAGTCTTCTGAAGCTAATCGCGTGTTGAAGTCACTTTTTGACAGCAGAGGTTTAAGCAACTGTTGCTATGCAAGTCGCGTGCGTAAACACGGGCAGGGTATGCGACACATGACATTGGCAAGCCTTACTACAGAATGTGCGAGAGAAAGCGAAGAAACCAGAGGGAAAAAGTGCAGCGAAGGATAGTCTTGGAGTAAGGTGAGAAGGACGTTGGAGCCTGGGTGCGAAAGAGACTTTCGGCAAGAAATGGGACTTGCAAAGTTCGAGAGCGTCTGGCATTATTTACGACAAAGAAAGCCTCACGTGTACATTTTTTTAAAGCTGCAAAAAAAGCCCGCGACATACAAAAAAAAAAGCCACGTGACTACCGCATTCAGCGCGCCGCGACTGTGCTGCTCTCAGCCGTGGTTTGAGCGAACGATATCAGCTGCTGCCGCGATTTGCCGGGTGCGTTGCAGCGGTAGGCCGATAAGTTGACGGTTGTTTCTTGAGGCGTGCTCGCTACAACTTGCACCGTCACGCGCACCAAATGGCTGGCAAAGGGCCAAGAAACCACCGTCAACTTTTTCGGCCTACCGTTTCAACGCAGGCGGTGAACCGCAGCAGCAGCTGATTTCGTTCGCTCAAACCCCGGCTGAGAGCAGCCCGGTCGCGGCGCGCGAATGCGCTAGTCACGTGGCTTTTTTTTTTTTTTAATACGAATGCATTTCTTAGTCGGGCTATGTCAGGCATCCGGCGTTGTCCGTTGCCGGGCGTTGTCCGCGGCGCTCTCTCTCCTCCCTGCGCCCCACTCTCCCGTCCGCTCGCTCGCACGTATATATAAAAAAAAGAGAAAAAAAAAAGAAAAATACAAAAATAAAAAAAATAAAAAAAAATAAAAAATAAAATATGAAAAAAGAAAAAAAAAAGAAAAAAAGAAAAAGCAGGTGCTGCGCCGTGCTCTGGACCGGGCTGCAGAAATTAGGCGCCTTTTCCTTCTTCGAACCACAACCACCATATATAAATGGAGTGAAGCGCGCGCGAAATGCATTCGCATTTCCTCATGATTCCCTTCGGGGAGGTGGGGGCATTTTTTTGTATTTCGCGGGCTTTCTTTGCAGCTTGGAAAAAATAGTACACGTGAGGCTTTATCGCAAATAATACAACGGGGGTTTTTGAAGACGCTCTCGAACTTTGCAAGTCCCATTTCTTGCCTAAAGTCAATACGTATTAATTTAGTTAAATTATCCTAATCAACAAATTAATTAATTACAAAAACGAAAATTGCATGTAGTGCGCAAGCTGGCTGTCAGCAATATGCAAGGGATTTCTGTCGCCTGGCTCTGATATTGTATTTTTAAACACTTGGCTAAAGATAGCTGGAGACCCGGTATATACACACACAGAAATCAGCCGAAAAGTTTGATATTGCTACGGTATGAGCCGGGCAAGAGGAAGAGGAAGACGAGGTTGTCTGGTGCGGCTTGTGGACTCCATCTTTGCCTGTCATTGCCTGACCTCATTCTCATGCTGTAAATAAACACAGTCAACCTTAATTCAACCACCGTAAAAGTTTTGGTGGGAGGTGCGGGGTACTCTACCAAGCAACACGGTTCTGCAAGCGCCTGATCTACGCCGAAGCCGCCGCCTTGCTGGACTGCCTCCGCTACCACTGGCGGCTGAGATGTGTCTCGGTGAAGATGGAAACCGGATCCCCGCAGCCGCACGCGTTGCACCAGTACCTGCAGCACCGTCAGTACCCCGCTTCGGCCGCGGCTCCTCCCTGGTTGCGTCAGCACCTGATAGAGCCTCGCACGTTCGGTGGCAAATCTGGCGAGGATGTGGACGACTGGCTCACGCATTATAAACGGGGTGAGAAAATACTATCAATGGGACGCGGCTAGCCAGCTATCCAACGTAGTCTTTTTCTTGACCGACACGGCGCTCGTGTGGTATGAAAACCACGAGGATACCCTCACGACCTGGGATCGCTTTGTATCCGAAATAAGGGAATGTTTCGGGGACTCCGTAGCAAAGCGAAAGCAAGCGGAACAAACGCTGCTTCAAAGAGCCCAGATTCCAGGTGAGACATGCACGACATACATTGAAGCTATATTGAAGCTCTGCAAGACCGTCAACCCTTGTATGTCGGAGGAGGACAAAGTTGGCCACCTACTGAAAGGCATAGCAGAGGATGTCTATCACTTCCTCATTGGCAAAAGAGAGCCTTGCCACAGTAACCGACGTTATACGCCACTGTCGCACATTCGAGACCCTGAAGATGCGGCGCATTACTCCAAAGTTCGGTCGCCTGCCGAATGTGACCACCGTTGCGAGTGTTGACGAATATACGTCGTTTGATCTCGCGTCGACGATACGCGCGATCGTTCGTGAAGAGCTCACTCGACACGCTCGCCCGACTTCCCCTGACACGCCCGCCCGCTCGTACGGAGCTACTCCGATGCCGCTTCCCTCTCACCATGATGTGTCCATTGCCGCTGCAGGCGTCGACGACTACAACTACAGGTCTTGCTCACCACCGAGGCCAGTACCGAGGACAGAGAGGCCACAACGCATTGACTATCACCAAGAGTCGAGGTACGAACACCGCTTCAGCCGTCCCCGCCATCCGACCACCACCTATGAACACCCGAACGAAGATGCATTTGTGCCACCACGTCGGGGCCGTGCTTTCCAGGAGTACAATGCGTACCGCCAGTCTCCCGTGTGTTACCGTTGTGGTGTCGCCGGACATATAGCTCGTTTCTGTCGTTGGCAGCGAGAGACATCGGGATACGATTCCCCGTCAGCGTTTCGATGAGCTGGCAATGGTCACCACAGCGATCCTTGGCACGGCTATTCCGGGAGTACCTCACGACGAGAGAATCGACGTAGCAGCTATCCCGCTTCCGACCGCAGTTTGACGCCTCCCCCTGCCCGACGGCGCCGCTCACCTTCACCGGGACGACGGCTGTCACCACCACCGCCGCCGGGAAACTAGCCGGCGCGACCGATGGATGAGGTCGCACAAAAGGATTCACCTCAGATGCCTCCGCCAGTTACGATGTTCAAGAACAAGATACATGTGTTAATAGATGGTTTTCGTGCAAGTGCTTTAGTGGACACCGGTGCGACAGTTTCAGTCATGAGTCTTTCCTTCAAGAATCGCATTGGCCGCAAAGTTTTGTTTTTCTTGGGACGAATCAACAAGATTTCGTGGTGTTGGCGGGGAAATACTTCATCCTCTGGGAGTTTGTGCCGTTAACGTCATATTGGCAGGGAAGGTGTTCCCAACAGAGTTTTTGGTACTGCAGCGTTGCACCCACGATGTTATTCTCGGCATCGACTTTCTCCAAGACTGTGGCGCTTTTTGTCGACTGTAGAACCGGTGAATTTTCTGTCAGCGGTGAAATTGTTCCCGCCCTTGTTGATGAGCCGCAGGCCGCAGATGACGCTTTGATTATTTCCGATGAACTGACAGTGCCACCTTGGTCAATGAGATCAGTTGCGGTATTTGCTTCCGTCCCTCCCGCATCCGTCTTTGATGCCATCGTTGAACCTGCCACGGTTCAATGTACTAAGAAAGGTATATTAGTGCCTCGTTGTGTTGTATCGGTTGATGGTGGAGCAACCTTTCTGTGGGCACTTAACTGTTCACCAATGCCGGTTGTGCTCCCTCGAGGAATGAAGCTCGGAGTGTTCAACGATGCCGCCGCCAATTCTATAGTAGCAATTAACAACGACGAAAGGGAAGAATCGTCAGTCACTTGCGCGCGCAGTTGCTCCAACGAGTCAAGGATTTTAAGCATGATCAGCAAGTCTTTGCGGTCGCACGAGCAGCAGACATTACTCCACCTGTTGGGACGACATGCTTCTGTGTTTGACTTTTGCCAAGAGGAGAAACCACTATCTCTACCGTGCTCTCGTGCTCAGCACAGGATTGATACAAGCACTGCTCATCCGATTCGGCAAAAGCCTTACCGAGTGTCATCGTCGCAGCGCAAAGTTATCGCCGAACAAGTTCAGGATATGCTGCAGAAGGGTGTTGTCGAGGAGTCATGTAGCCCGTGGGCAGCACCAGTCATCTTGGTGAAAAAGAAAGACGGTTCCTGGAGGTTTTGCGTTGACTACAGACGACTCAACGCCATCACCAAAAAAGATGTATATCCGCTGCCCCGAATTGACGATGTCATTCACTGCTTGCACTCGGCTTCGTACTTTTCTTCGGTAGATCTACGATCAGGATACTGGCAGATACCTATGCACCCAGCCGACAAGGAGAAGACCGCATTTGTGACGCCCGATGGTCTGTACCAATTTAACGTGATGCCGTGCGGGCTTTGCAATGCCCCCGCTACCTTTGAAAGATTTATGGACTCTATCCTTCGTGGTCTTAAATGGGAGGTGTGTTTATGCTACCTGGACGACGTCGTCATTTTCGGACGTACCTTCGAAGAGCATAACGCCCGTGTGGGCCTTGTCCTAGACTGTATCAAAAAGGCCGGATTAGTCTTGAACTCTAAGAAGTGCAGGTTTGGGGAACGACAAGCATTCGTTCTCGGTCACCTCGTCGACAAAGATGGTGTCAGGCCAGATCGCCGCAAAATCGAAGCAGTCAGCGAATTCAAGCCACCCCAGACACTGAAAGAACTCCGCAGTTTCTTGGGATTATGTTCCTACTTTCGTCGTTTTGCGCCCAGATTCGCAGACGTCGTGCGCCCACTGACAAGCTTGTTGCAAAAAAGACAGCCCATTCGACTGGACGCCTGAATGTGACGCCGCATTTTCTGAACTGAAGTTTCTACTGACATCAGAACCTATTCTTCGCCACTTCGATGCCACTGCTCCTACTGAAGTGCACACTGACGCAAGTGGAATTGGCATCGGAGGTGTGCTTGTTCAGCGACATAATAATGCAGAGCATGTCGTTGCCTATACGAGTCGATCCCTAAGCAAGGCTGAAAGGAACTACACGGTGACAGAGCAAGAATGCTTAGCGGCTGTGTTCGCCGTTCAGAAATTTCGTTGCTACCTCTACGGTCCTTCGTTCACCATTGTGACGGACCATCATTCGTTGTGTTGGCTGGTCACCCTCCGAGACCCTTCTGGCCGCCTTGCACGCTGGGCTTTACGACTCCAAGAATTCGACTTTAACATTTCGTATAGAAGTGGAAGACGTCATTCGGACGCTGATTGCCTCTCTCGCCTTCCTATGACCACGACGGAAGATAGTACGGACAACTTCGACATCTGTTTTGCCGCGGTCTCTCGCACGTTTCCTGACGCCAATATCTTCAAGCGGGAACAACACAACGACTTATCTTTGGACCCCTTGTTCGTTGATGCCCGCAGTCACAAAGGCACTGGTCGCTTTCGTATTCGCGATGGACTGTTGTATAAGACAAATTATTCAGCAAGTGGCGCACGTTATTTGCTAGTTGTTCCTGAGAGTCTTCGATGCGATATTCTCAGTGTTATGCACGATGATCCAACATCAGGACATCTTGGGTTCATTCGCACCTTACATCGTACACAGGAGCGGTTTTACTGGCCTCGCATGCGACATTCCACGAAGCAATACGTCTCGGGCTGCGACAAGTGTCAGCGTCACAAGCGACCCACGGGTGCCCCGCACGGCCTTCTTCATCCCATAGCGCCGCCTACCACGCCTTTCGAACAAGTTGGCATCGACCTGTAAGGACCGTTTCGAAGATCTTCGAATAACAACCGTTGGATAATAGTCTGCGTCGATCACCTCACCAGATACACAGAAACCGCTGCGATACCATCCTCCACAGCTGATTACGTCGCTGCCTTCTTGTTGCATTCTTTAGTTCTTCGTCATGGTCCACCTCGTGTAATCATCAGTGACCGTGGTCGCCAATTCATTGCAGACGCTGTGGAAGAGTTGCTTCGCCTATGCACTTCGCAGTTCAGACATTCTACGCCATATCATCCCCAGACGAACGGCCTTGTAGAACGCACCAACCGCACCCTTACTAATATGCTGGCTATGTACGTCTCATCCAATCACAAGAACTGGGATGACATCTTACCGTTTATTACCTATGCGTACAATACGGCGAAGCATGAGACCACGGACTTCTCGCCTTTCTACTTGCTCTACGCTCGATCGCCCCCGCAGCTCCCTCGACACAATCCTCCCATTTACACTCCATGCTGAGGACTCTGTGGCCGAAACGTTGTGCCGCGCTGAAGAAGCCCGCCAAATTGCTCGTCTGCGCACACTGGCATCACAAGATCGCTCCAAGCAGCGGTATGATCGACGCCGCGATGACATTGCATTCGACAAAGCAGGACATGTGTGGTTGTGGACCCCTCAAAGCAAACGTGGTTTATGCCAGAAGTTTTTACCGCAGTACACTGGACCATTTGTCATCATAGATCGCTTGAGCGACTTGACGTACGTCGTGGCGCGCTTGACGTCACCTGGTCGTCGGTCATGTCGAACGCAGTTGGTGCATGTGGCTCGTCTGAAGAGGTTTCATCCCTCCAGCGATATTGACTCGCCAAGCGGGCTTCGTCTGTGAACCGGGGTATTGCTACGGTATGAGCCGGGCTGTGGTATGAGCCGGGCAAGAGGAAGAGGAAGACGAGGTTGTCTGGTGCGGCTTGTGGACTCCATCTTTGCCTGTCATTGCCTGACCTCATTCTCATGCTGTAAATAAACACAGTCAACCTTAATTCAACCACCGTAACAATATAATTAATGTCGCAATAAAACAAACTCAAGTTTATGGTCCAGGCGGGATTCATCCGAGGGTACCCACCGTCCGATGGTGAGCTGCTTCGTGACCACTCGGCTACCCAGGCACAGCGGCAGGACGAGCACTTATGGGAACCATATTGCGTTGCTATGTGCGAGCGAACGAGAAAAAAAAGAGAGAAAGAAGAGAAACAGAGAGGAAGAAAGAAAGAGAGAGAAAGAATATATATATATATATATATATATATATATATATATATATATATATATATATATATATATATATATATATATATATATATATATATATATATATATATATATATATATATATATATAAATAACAGGATAGAAAGAGAACTACAGAAGCAGTGAAAGACAGAGAGGAGACGGATATGGAGATAGAAAGTAATAGAAAGAATAAGAAAGATAAAGCGAAAAAAAGAGAGAGAAATAAATAAAGGGACAGAGAAATAGATAAGGAAAATAGGAAAGATAGAGGAAACAATTCCCTAACAATGTATAATAAACGATGGGAAAGGGAACTGATGCTGAGGAGGTGGCCTGCTTTCCGCCAGTGTGTACACACATTATCATGATGGATAGAGGATAGTCTATATGTTAGGATAGTCTATAAGTCATGGGATAGCCTATATATAGGATAGTCTATGAGTGATGCAATACAGGGCAGATAAAGGACTGTCAGTGAACCGTAATCAAGCACCCGGAACGCTACTGGCATGTGTACGAGAGCTTACAGCTGTGGTTCTCAAACGGGGTACCGCGACGCCATCGCCCACGAAAAAAAAAAAAAAAATTGGTAGCGAATTTCAACCTATTGCCAGTTCACGGTCCTGCTCCGGGAACTTCCACCAACATTCTGAACAAATTCAGCTCGGCTGCCCCAACGCCTCAATTAAAAACTAAGCCAGCTACATTAGCCGTATTACCGCTGCATTTTCTTCGCCTATTCTGTCTTCCTTTTAATAAGATAGCGAGCACGTTTCGCCCCCCCCCCTCCCCCGGGTTAGTCACACCAACGGGTTCGACCAGTCCACAAGGGTTCCCCCGGCACATCGACGGCTGAGAACCACTTGCTTACAGAGGACCAACCTGCCTAACAACACGTGACTTTCCGATATTGTTTCTTTTTTCAACAGGCGCGTCCCAAATTCTAACTGGCAAAAGCTTGAACGTTTAACAATTGGCGAGATCGTATCGTATACGAAGTTGCCAGCCTTCTTCACAGCTGCAATTTCTACTTGTCACTTCGCAGATCACTTTCAAGACAGCATGCTCGGCCGTGCTAGGCGGCTACTCTATCCTAGGCGCTTAGCGTCATCTCGAGGTCGTGAACAAGCCTCTAAAAGGCGTAGACAGCTGATTGCTAAAGAACGCCCCATCGCCAACTGTAACGGGAATATGTCAATATCTCACTGTTTGCCCATCGGACCACATAGACGCTTGTGGATGATTTGTGTAAGGCGTTGCATCACGGAGTGAAAAGTCAGAGGTTTGATTCCTTGGTCGTGCGCCACGCACAAATATTTTTGGAATATTTTTCTCCGTCGCCTCTATTTATTGATACCTACCTATGCCTATGCGAAACCTCACAGCATTGCCGAAGTCGAGAGCTAGAATGCCCCTGAAGTGTCCATGTAATTGCTATCTCAACAAAAATTGAATACATAAATGGTGACGTTGTCAGCACAAATAACGCCAGTGTTTCACGCTACACACGTTTCCCGTTACGTGAGCGCTATTAGAGCTCCCTATTTATTTGTATCCTGCGAGTGAAAATTCTTTAAGGCGTGTAGTACGCTGCTTGCTGCAGGTGTGGCTGTAGTGACATAAATCAGCAGCTCTCCCTTGTTTTATCAGAGGAAGCTAATGTGCTTGTCAAAGCGACAGGTTTGCTAGAGTCCTCTGTTTTCCCCGAACTCACCCAAGCCAGCCATAGCGTCTTTGTGCGCTACGGTTGTGTAGGGAACACTGCGTCCCGTCCTGCTCAAGCTCCTAGGGTAAAGTTATCGGGAACCGCTCTTCACATAACTGGCGCCCAACGTGGGCGCGGCACCACTGTTACGCGGAGATATGTTTGCGAGGCGCTTACCCTACGAGCGCTGTGGCACGGGATTTAACGCTCTTCGACTACCGTAGACAACATAGAACACACCCGGGGTTCTTCGATTTTCCGACACGACGCAAAAAAAGGCAGTCGAGGCAGCTTGTAAACCAACACGGGATTATTAACCGGAGATGCAGCATGGTGCTACAATCACGGGGCAGGCAGCCCATACAGAGAAACTCAGCACTACCGATCGACTACGCTTGCCTTCGGTGCTATGTTGGGTAATAGGAAGAAATTTTTAAGGGGGGGGTGCACCACCTTGATCTGAAGTGGGGGCCGGGCAGACAGATGTGGTCGACTGTCAGTATAGCACGGCAAAAAAACAAATCGGGGGGGGGGGGCACGGGCCGGGGTGTGCCCCCGCCCCTCCTCGAAATGCTTAGTCTGTTCACCAAGTCACCATTGACACGGCGTGGCGTCTGGTTAACAAGAACAGTGAGGAAGGAGGGGGGGGGCGGCTATGCTGACAACGTGACTCGTGGCGTTGAGACGTTCTGGCAGGTGAAGGTTACAAGTGGTCGTGTTGGCTATTTAGAAGGTTGCGTGTTTAAATCACGGCCGAGTCATCAAGTCATATGTATCGAGGTTATGTCTACTATAGATATATCCACTATCACGTCGGTGAGCGGAAAGCCTGAGAGCCGTTCGGGCCGATGTCAGGACCAGAGTAATCTCTCGTATTCGTAGCGGGCAGCACGAGAAACGAGGCCCATTCGCCGGAGCTCGCCATCAAAAGCAAAATCCCGGGTGGATCAAGACGATAATGGTCCGTAGAGTCGGAAATATATTTCCTGAAATTCCTAAAATATTACGCTAGGTAGCTCAATTTTATCAATGCGTGGAGCGCGAAGATTTTTTTTAAAATGTGGTCGACAGCGTGCCTGGCGGCATCGCACAGAGTGCTCAAGAACTCCAGATTTTATCAATAATTGAGTCCGCTCACGTGTGCGCCTCATTATCGTGGTTCATTCCGATATGTGTAGCTCCTGATTTCATAAAATGTCTGCCTTCATATTTTTATAGGCTCAAGCATATATGCATAAGCAAGGAGTAATGGTAAATTTCACCGTATACAGCGTCAATGAGGTGAGTACATCCTCAAACTGCATCCTGCATTTATGAATGGCATGTTTCACTGTGATACCGCGTAATGTAGTTTTAAAGCTGCGTGTACTTTCTCAAACCTAATTATAAAAAGAGCATGAGTTCTGCGCGAATTCAATAAAGCTTTCCATCAATTCGTGCTTCGAGCAATATATTGTATCCCTCAAGCTGAATAATTAGGAAATTGCTTCTGGCATGCAGATAATCCATAACCGAGCACAGCGACTTCGTTTAATAATATTTAGGTCAAAGGCAAGGCCAGTATTTTCACATAACCTTGTGTATTACCGAGCAGCAAATTCTTAATTTAAGTCAAATATTTAAAATAACTGACAACCAGTATGAAGCCTAGTTACATATTACCCCCATCGACTTGTTCAAGAATGCGGGACTATTCTTATTGTATCTTAGTAATTCAACTACGTAGGCCTATGCTAGGATACTCATTGACAGCGTGGTTATTTGCACAAGAGTACCTGAACATTTCAGCAGTTTGCCTCAACATTCAGGAAAGCGCAACCTATTTGCGCATTCTTTGCTACTTCTCCATGTTCTAGCCTTAACTGAATCACTGAGAAAGGCAGAAGAAAAACACGAATCACAGGCAGAGGCCGAACTAATCACATGAAATTGTTCGTCCTTACCGTTCTCTCGAGCCTCTTGTAAGCTTCTTTTAGAATTACTTCTTTTTCTCTTGAAGTTATTCCTTCGTTAAATACTTTCTCGCCACCCGCTGACCATGCGTTTCCTTTGCAAATATGAAATGATAATTAGAACAATCCCACCTGCGAACACCGGTTCTATCAGGAAAACACTCAATAGCTGCCCCCATCAACGCAAAGCGCTGCAATACAATGCACAACTCGTTAGAGATGCCTACTTAACACTAAAATATTAGAAATGAACATTTTTCACGTGGAATTCTGCATAACAAGCAGGCGCCTTTTAATAGGGTGATATATGAAAGCAAGGATCGCTTACGTGTATTCATGTGATCTAGTTCGACGGGATGTCGAACCATCCGTCGCGCTTGGTTAAAAGTCACAACCTACAGAAAGCATACACGCTAGAAACAGCCGAATCCTGAAGTCGTGCTTGGCAAATGGTGTTTAGAGGCGGAGTGTGAGGATGCCATTTCATACGGCACTATATCACGCCCTATTCAGAGGCTTTTGCTCATTGTCTTCGTAATTGCAAACGCCCACCTTCTGGCGTCGAACCACGAAAATCACGATATTCGCTAATGGCCTACATGAGTCAAGAGTGGCTTTTGAATATGATGCGCTTCTAGCCACTGGGTCCCGCCACTTGCCGGTGCCGCAATCCATAGCCTCCTAATAATACACCGTAGCCACACCATACACTTTTCTATAAATACACGAGAGGGAACTCGTTGTATTCTTTACGGGAGCTCCAACGCATGGCGCTGCAGCCAGAATGTCAATGATGGGCATTACATGGATTTGTCTAAACTTCGTTCTTTCGGCTCCGTTTGTCTTCGTTTGGCCAGCAGTCGATTTGTCGCATAACAAAGTTCGGCAAGAGTTCAACAGTTCGACTTCACCACCTTTTCTTTTTACGTTCACCAGTTCAAAGCGGCACATAAAGTTGATACTGATTCATTCTTTTATCCAAAAGAAGCGCCAAAAGACAATAATAAACGAAGCCATATAAGTGCATTCGAAGCAGCAAGCACGAAGAATAGGCAAATCCGTGTACTACCCATCATTCCCCATGGTAGCTGAACGATCGCAGTGCCAGGGCTCTCTCCAGTTAATAAAATTCAGAAACTCTATGAGCCACACTAGGGCGTATCACAAGCACGATGGAAGAGAGTGATTGCGTTGCATCACGCGTGCTCAACGTCATGACGCGCGCTGGCGCAACTTCTATCCCCGTGCCATCCCTCTCTTTGCAGCTTCGTGCGGCTTCATTGGGACGAGAGAAGAAAAAAAAAACACTTAAACTTTGCGTGCAACTCCTGTAACTCTGCTGTTTCTCGACAGCTTTGAGAAAATTTTGCCAAGAACAATGCCTGAGGAAATGAGCTCCGATACTGAGGTCGTTCGATGATTTCCTGGACAAGCGGCTCTGAACCTCGTCAATGTACCATGCCACCCATGCCAAAATTATTTGTGTATGTGATGAAAGTTCTTTATTTCAGAAAAGCGATTACTTGGTGCAATATAGTAATGGATCTGTGAATGGTGAAGCAACGCTGAAAAACATGACAGAATTCGCATTATTGCAAGGTGCATCCGAAACCTCTATTTACTATCATTTTTCAGGGTGAGTACTACGAGTGAATTTGCACTTTTAGAGATTCAAAGAACTATTTTGCCTATATATTTTTTGTTTGTATGTTGCGCACGTAAGAAAACAAAGTGCATGATGCGTTTGCGCAACTGAAACAGGAAAAAACGTTTTCACCAAGCAAGTGTTTATTTCTGGCGGGAATGTAGGTTAGCAAGACGTCTATAAATAAATAAAAAAAAAGAATACAGACAGATCTTCGCACTCTGCGAAAAAACCGTTATGTAAAGCTTCTGATGGCCGGCTGCTTGCTCTACATAGACGTTACGAGGCGCTACACAAAACGTTACGAGACGGATTAGCATAGTAGTCATCATCGTTATCAGAGTTAAGTAACACCTCGTAACGTTTATGTGAAGCAAGCAGCCGGTCATATAAAGCTTTAAAAAACATTTTTTTCGCAGAATGCGAGAGATCTGTCGTGTATATATATATATATATATATATATATATATATATATATATATATATATATATTATTTACAAACGTCTTGCTAACCTACATTCCCACCAGCAATAAACAATTGCTTGGCAAACACTCCAAAAGTCCACTGCAGGACGAAGTCATCTGCAAATGATATCCAGTTTACCGCATCCTGTCCGAGCCGATTCCATCTTATCTCTGCGAATCTCCTTATTTTGTGAGCGCATCTGATTCGCTGTCTCCTTCGACAGAATTTGCCATTCTTTGGTAACCTTTCTGTTGCTCTAACTGTCCACCCTTGGTCTATCCTACGCATTACGTGGCCGGGCCAACTCCACCCCTTTCTGTTAGTGTCAACGAGAATATCCACATGTCGTTGCTGTTTCCTAATACGCAAAGAGATGAAAGACGGGGCGAGTTGGTTAAGGCTCATATTTAAAGCACAGCAAGAAACGGGAGCACCAGATAAAAATTGGGGGGGACCCTTAAGCTTCGCCTTTAAGAGTTGAACGCGATAGCGATATCCTGTCACTAGTGCGTACTTCAATCACTTAGTGCATACTATGTAACGGATAGTATGGTTTAAACCAGGAGCAATTATGCGCGGCAAATGTGGGAAATGTTTTCGAACTTGCAATGCACCCACTACGCGGTGTTAAAGGGAATACGCGCAGTAAGGTGTGTGCCGTTTGTAATCGGTGGCTGGCTTTAAACTATGAAATCGTTATGATAGTCACATATTCTGACGCCCGATGGCAATGTACGCTTGTACCACGCAATATTCCTGGGATATTACGTTATATTGCGACGCCTATATAAAGGACGCTTGCGTTTGCGAAGCATGGAAGTTATTTTCACTGCATTTCCAAGCAGAGGAAGTTATTTTCACAGTATTTCCAAGCAGAGGCATGGCTGTGTGGTAGAACGCCTGCTTGCCACGCAGACGACCCGGGTTCGATCCTCACTCGGACCCGAAAATTTTTATTATTTATTTTATTTGCATCTTTCTCGATTTTTCGGTCACGGACAAGACGATGATTTTTCGGTCACGGACAAGATGATGATTTTTCGCTCACAACCTACGACGCCGACGCCGGAATTTCTGCGAAACGAGCTCTTTAACGCTATCGCGTTAAAACTTGGAGGACGTATGAGCTTTGCCTCAAAAGAGTAGAACGTGATAGCCTAATCGGTCCTCGCGCTCATCATCATCACACTAATCATCATCATCAGCCTCACTACGCCCAATGCAAGGCAAAGGTGGAGATACTAGAAGGGTTTGACTAGTGTTGTGAACGAGTCAGAGCAGTTGATATAGTTTGCTATGACGACGCACACGTGGCACTCCGGCCCGATGGCGCGGGGCGTGCGCTCTTTCGCCCGCTTACGATTGACAGCCAGCATTGCGTTTTAGCGGCGAAGCACCTTATGATCGCATGAAAACCGTTGTTGTCGAGGCTCGCTGTAGTCCCTAGTCGAAGCGCAGGTGCGAAACACCTGTGCGCAATACAGTCTACAGAGCATACATAGCGCGCATATGGTTTTAAAAAAGAAACAAAATAAAAGGCCACAACGCCGTACAAACACCGACATTTCACCACCTATCAATCAAAGCATATGACAGAGCAAAAGGTTAACAAGAACAAAATAAAAGGATTTTAACCAGAACAAGAAAGAAGGCCACAACACCACAAAAGCGGCAACGCCAACAACATGCGAAGAGACCATAACATCTGGGAACAACAAAAAGGTTACCACAAGGCTGTTAACAAAAAGAAACAAAATAAAAAGCCACTACACCGTAAAAACACCGACATTTATTCACCCATCAATCAAAGCATATGAGCTTAACAAGAACAAAATAAAAGGCTGTTAACCAGAACAAGGTACAGTGAAACCTCGGTGATACGAATCTCGCTGGGTAAGGAAAAATATTCGTATAATCCAAAATTCGTATTACCAGAAGACATGGAAAATCAGTAGGTAACAAAAGAAAGCTGGCGTACATTTTCGCTTATTGTGTCTAAGGGTCACAGCATCATTCAGAACAGCTCTGAATGATTGCCAGTAAAGTTTCTAGACGTCAACGATCATACTTGTACTCGTAAATATACGGCGCGTGCGCGGAACCAGATGCGTTGCGACTCGAGAGAGTTAGTAGCCCCTTCCTAATCTTAGTACGTTTTTCCGCATGACACCAAAATAATGCGGTGAAAGTAACCTAAGGAGCGCTTTGCATACGATAGATGAAGGCCAGAAAATTTTAGAACCATTGTCCTTTGTTGTAATTTTCTTATCGCGGTGATGCAGGGGATGTTTTTCGGGAGCTTTACAGCCGTGCCCGCACTATCGGGAGGTTTGCTGAAAGTTTGAGTATCCCGTGTAAGTCGGAGAGCTGGCAGGTGTACGCGTTCCCAACAATCGTGCATGTTGATGCTGCGAGGCCTAGCTCCTTCTCTAAGACCGTACCCTTCCTCTTTCAGTCCTCGTCCGCCTTTCATAGGGCGCCTGATTGCGAGGTCATTGCGGGCAGGTGTGAACACAGTACAAGATCGCTGCCAAGAGCACAGCAGCACACGTCGACGCGGGGGGAGTTAAAAAAAAGAAGCGACGCCAACGGCTTTATTGCGCATTACGGCCTCCAAGACTCGTGCGCACAATCTCGGAGGAAACCACGCGTTGCTTATGGCAGATCCTGGAAAACTGGCAGCGTGGTACGAATGTCTACGCTTGGGTATTACGCAGCCGCGCGTGTCTGACTTGTCTTCAGCGGCAGCGCAGGCAGCGCCTGTGCAAAGCTGCTCGGTAGCGTAAGTTCCTATCAAACGTCGCGGGGCAAAAAGACGGTTCGCAACAGACGTACAGTCAACCACAAAAGATTGCGGACCACGCGAGCGCGTGCCAAACTGCCTGTCCGCGGCACCTAGCGGTGCGCCATCTACCGTCGACCGCAGTGCTAGGACGGAAACGGGTCTTCTTGTTATCCACTGGCCTTTCAATTTTCTACTGCCGGGTAGCGCATAGTAAGTTCGCAGTTTTCACGCGAAGCGCTTATCTGCCATATGACCGTCACATTTCTATTTCGATAGCAGGAACGTAGCTATCACGGCGTGCCTCGAACGGCGTTCCGTTGGCTAGGGGCGCTATTTTGTAAGCGTTCTAGCATAGAACGGGGAGGAGGATAGAACAAAAAGAGGAGGGAAAGCATGCGCCATTGGTCGAGGCTATGAGGCTATTCCGACGGTCAAGACGTGTGAATAGCCACAAAATGCGCTTAGAACGGAGAGGAGGTTGTTATAACGGGCTCGGGCGTCGTTCTATCGATGGTATGGCTACAAAACAGTCTCCGCGGACAACTCGGCTTGGATCGAAACGTAAGCGGTGGGGCCGGAGGAGTGGGTTTCTCGCGCATCTCTCTACCGCCTCACAGCTGACGCCTGTCCGCTGCTGTGTACTCGTGGGTGAGCTCGCTAGCATGTAAGCCTAACTGGGGATGCCGCTTCATAAATGAGAGCAGAAACGCCCTTTGGTTGTCGGGAAAGCGCGGACCTCTTCTCGATTGCTGCGCTATTTCGACAACTGAGTAACGGTTCGAATTGTCGCGCCGTTTGAATTTTACAAGTACACTAATACTGCTAATACTAGAAGCATTGGTTTAAACAGCGTGGGGGCCAGCGCCACTGCGATACCACCTGGCGCTACGTCAAGACCTTAACAGAAGTTAATTGTCAAAGTCACCGAGCTCTTCAACTTCAAGCTGCGAAAAACAATGCCTCTGAATATTGATGTTCAGTTATAATAATTATACATTTCTTTATGCACTGCACACATTCCTGAACTCCCCAGCTCGCCTATTGGCTGTTTGCTTCTCTCCTCTTTTTGTTCTATCCTCCTCCCCGTTCTATGCTAGAACGCTTACAAAATAGCGCCCTAGGTATCACTTTGTGATAAAGATTGCGACTGATAACAGTGATGCTCATAGAATGCCCTCGAGGCAGAAGCAAGTAGACGCAGATGCCAAAAAGCGCGTAGCGTTAAAAAGTGAAAGGTGAAAATGATTTGTACCTAGTCAGAAAACAGACAGGCCATAGATTGAGAGGGATGCGTCTTTGGCGCTGCGGTGCTGTCGATCGGTGCTGACGTAGCGGAAGTGTCGCGAAGAGGCTTTTGGCCACGCGCTCGCGTGGTCCGTAAACTTTTGTGGTCGACTGTACTTCATTTCATTGGAGATTAATCGGCCGAGGCCGGGACCACGGCAAAATTCGTATCACCCCGGCATTCGTACGAGCCGTGATCGTATCACGAAGGTTGTGGAGATAGGTTTGCTACACAAGCTTACCCTACGAAGCGACCGGGAAGGGACGCGACGCTCTCCACTGCCGTCGCGCACAAAGACGTTACGGCCGGGTTCGTCGACTCTCCGACACGGCGCAGAGATGACACTCGAGGCAGGTCGACAACAAACGCGGGTTTATTAACCCAAGATACAGCACAGTGCGACAAGCACGGAATTGCGGGCCGTTAGGGTAACTCCGCAAAACCGACCGAGTGAACGCTTGTCGGCAGGCGCTACGGCTATCACACAAAGGGCAGCAGCCGAGCGCACGTACGAGAAGCCGCCTGCTAAGGCAGTGCGTCTATCTCTCGTGTAGGCCTGTGAGCATCTGCCGCGGCGAGCGAGCGCCGGGCGGGAGCAAGCTCAGGGGAGAGGAGGCAGTCACGGGCGGCCAATGACGATCGGCGAAGCACCGTCACGTGTGCTAGCGTGATGCGAGGGGTAGGCATTGTCCGGGCATGTTCGGACAACGTGTCTCCGTGCAGGGAAGACCGACGCGTGGCTTGCACCAGACAAAAAGGCCTGGCGGCGAAACCACGGTGGCCATGTTCCCGGCGCTCGAGGAACACGGGGCCAGCACTCGCGCTAGCTGGGGAACGAGGCGCCAAAGGGGAGGGCGCGCTCGATTCCCACAAGGTTCCACTGTAGGAAGCCACGATTCACGGTCCGATGCACACTGCTTCGCCCCATAATCCGCATTCACTACGTGGATCTACAGCACTCTTTCTGTGTTCATTTTTGTATGATTTATCTGCCCGCCCGCAATCGTGGCTTAGCTCATACAGACAGGACAACACGAGCGTCGTGATTTTCTGCGTAGCATTCTTGGGCAGCTGTATTTTTTTGTCGGTCACCCCTAAACTGCACTTAGAAGCAGGCGCTAGCAGCTCTTGCATCCCGCCGTTTGAGTTGTATAGGGCCACTTTTATTTGTTGTTCCAATTTTGCTGTGTTTGGTTTACGCCCACAAAGCCTGTCAGCAATGCTCGGCACACACCGCGCCTCATTGTTCGGGAAGCTTCACGACCGTAGTAGATCACTGTGCTAAGATTGAGCGCAAGACGCGAACACTCAAGCTTATTCCAGAGCTTGCGCGACCACCAGTGATAAGACTGGAAAGTTCGACGCATGATGTATAAAAGACGGCGCGTCGCAACGATGATCACTTTTATCGGCGACCGACGCTCTGTGGGCCGATATCAGTGTACAGCGTGCATTGTTTGCTGTAATTTGAGTTTACGTTTCGCGGCCACAAGTTCGGCCAAATAAAGTGTTTCACATTGAAGACGCCGACTGCTGCCTTCGTCAACGTCGCGACCACGTGACAATACATTAGACGGTGTATTATTGATTTTTTTTTTATTTCTAACATCCTGACTGCTCTCCTTCAATGTAAGCTATTTCCGGCTTCCAGAAAAGAAAAAAAATTGGGGGGACCCTTAAGCTTCGCCCTTAAGAGTTCAACGCGATGGCGATATCCTCTCCCGAGTGCGTACTTCAACCACTTAGTGCATACTTGCTATGCACCTACTACGTGGTGTTAAGGGAAAACGCGCAGTAAGGTGTGTGCATTTTGTAATGGTTTGCCGGTTTAAACTGCGAAATCGTTATGATGGTCACATGTTCTGACACCCGATGGCAATGTACGCTTGTACCACGCAATATTACTGCGATATTACATGTTATATTGCGACGCCTATATAAAGGACGCTTGCGTGTGCGAAGCATGAAAGTTATTTTCACTGCATTTCCAAGCAGAAGAAGTTATTTTCACAGTCTTTCCAAGCAGCGACGTTGCTGTGTGGTAGAACACCTGCTTGCCACACAGACGGCGTGGGTTCGATCGTCATTGGGGCCCGGAAATTTTAATTTTTTTTATTGGCATCTTTCTCGATTTTTCGGTCATGGACAAAATGATGATTTTTTGCTCACAACGAACGACGCCGACACTGACGCCGCAATTTCTGCGAAGCGAGCTCTTTAACGCTATCGCGTTAAAATCTTGTAAGTGGGGAAGAGTATCGCTGAATAATAATGACCAAAATTCGGCCCTCAGGTTAGGAACGTGCATGATCGTTCCGCTTTGGAGGCGCAATAATGAAACGGTATAAAGAATGGAAAAGAGCACGAAAGTGACATGTTTATTGAATTCAATATTTGGCTGCTGCAGTTTGGAGGTCAGTGATAGCGTCACATTTTGAGCAGTTTTTGCTTCTCGTGTTGCGTAGCCTGATTAAACAATAATACTTAACAATCTCTCTTGTGAGCGCTTGGCCATGTTAGCTGTAGCCAACTTTTTGGAGGTCATGCCCTTGCAAAAACTCTATGTGTTCAGCGTGCAGCTCATTTCCGCTGAAACACACGGTAATTGAACGCGTTCTACAACTTTGTAATCAAGTCTTCAAGGTGTTTCGAGGAGTGCAAGCACCCCATGGTCAAATTTTCTTGTCAATGAGGCATTCTCATTTGTCTCTGCCTGCACAGGCGAAATGGCTAAGGCAGATGCACATATGGAGCACGGGAATCTTTTAAGTGCCTTCCTGACGACATAGCCAGAAAAGTATAAAACTAAATGGCTGTCACTTTTCTTTTCAACACAGCCTTTGTGGTCAAAAATAATGCTGTCTGAGAGCACAGCTGAAGCATTTGCGAGGTTTCCCTCATCCATGAGTTCATAAATTGGGCTTGTAATGCGTGCTGCCTTATGTTTTCCAATGTTTGATGGCCCCAAGCAGGGGCGTAGGCAGAAATTTTTTTTTCGGAGGAGGGGGGGAGGGGGGAGGGGCACCTCCTTGAATTGGAGTGGGGGCCGGGCGGGGCAGATGTGGTGGAGTGCGATTTCATGCTCCATATGCCATTGGCGAAAAAATTCGTTCGAGGGGGAGGGGGGGGGGGGGGCTCGGGCTTGGTGTGCCACAACCTGGCTACGCCACTGTCCCCAAGAGTGCGCTTATGATCTCCGCTGGAGAGTTACCACTCCTAGGTAGTTTCGCTAAGTTGTAGAACTCTAGATTGTTAACTCTGAGCAAGCTAGAACTATCAAATACAGATGGTCTATCTCTACAAGCTCTCCGCTTATGACGTGTTTGAAGTTCCTCACAATGAACCCATCGTCAAAATGACGAGCACACACAACGCATGTCTCGTCCAGCACTTTGTCTTCTCGTTTTATGCTCGTTACCCAATATTCTCGACGAAGAGCGTCCGCCGGAGCACGGTACAGGGAAACTTCTTCGGCAAACGTTTTGCACCCGCCTTTTCACAGTGGCATGAAGCATGCCTTGCCTTTCTTAGCAGGCGTATTAAAGATACGAAGAAATCACGGTAATGTCACACATGATGTTCAGCGGAAACATATCCGGTAAGCTGCAGAAAAGCAGAACACAGGCGTACGTTGACTCGCCACGGGCAGAGACGAAGAAAACTCGCGTCTCCATGCCACCACACCCCACCAAAAGCAAACTAACAACGACCGGCAGCAGCACTGGGGAGTCGGGGACAGCTTGCCTCTAACTCGTCTGCAGAGCGCAGCGCCCTCTTGTGACGTCATAAAAACACGTTTCTCCTCGGCGATCGACAGCGGCGTGTGCTCACGATACTAGTCAAACCCTTCCAGCCTCTGTAATACAGCCTCTCCCATGTTCCGCCAATCAACCCGGTCCTGTGCTTTTTGCTGCACCGTTATACCTGCAAACTTCTTAATCTCTGTCTCCCCCCTCACGCGTTTGCCTTGTCTAGGAATCGAGTGAGTTACCCTTAATGACCAGCGGTTATCCTGCCTACGCGCTACGTGCCCGGCAAATGTCAAGTTCTTCTTGATTTCCACTAGGATATCCATAACACCCGTTTGTTCCCTGAGAAACTCTGCTCTCTTCCTGTCTCTTAAGGTTACACCTATCATTTTCCTTTCCATCGCTCGCTGCCAATTTAAGTTGAACCCTCTTTGTAAGCCTCCAGGTTTCTGCTCCGTAGGTAAGCACCGGTAAGATGCAGCTGTGATATACCTTCCTCTTGAGGGATAGTGGTAGACTACCATTCTTGGTTTGAGAATGCTTGCCGAATGCGCTCCGCCCCATCCTTATTCTTCTAGTTATTTCACTCTCATGGTGCGGCTCCGCGGTCAATACTTGTGCTAAGTACATGTATTCCTTTACAAATTCTAGTGTCTTGTCACCTATCGCAAAGCGTTGTTCTCTGCCGAGACTGTTGCACATTAGTTTTATGCACATTACTTTTCAGACCTGCTCTTTCGCTTTCCGTGTCCAGTTCAGTCATCATGAGTTGCAATTCGTCCCCGGAGTTACTGATCAATGCAATATCCTCAGCGAATGGTAGGATGCCAAGATACTCTCCATAAATTCTTATCCCTAACTCTTCCAAATCTAAGGCCTTGAAATAAGTGGTCTTATGTGTTCGAGTCAAAGGCGTCAAAAGCCGTGAAGTCACGTAGAGTGACCGCGAAAAGAGCTTCCCTTGTTTGCAGCGACGGGGGGCAGACTGCGCCAGCTACCGTGCGTTGGATGAAACACGTGGCACTTCGCGCGACCAAGGAGACAGACGATGGCTGTTCGCTTTTGCGCGGTAGCCCGCATTTTCAGCGCAGCCTAAGAAACAGTAGGATATCTAAAATTACGTAGCTATGTACTTTCTAATAAAGGAACACACCACCTAATACTTACGTATTGACGTTGCGCCTCAGATATGCGTAATATTTGCTTTTTGATCGACAATGTTCACAAGTATGAACGCAACTCGCTGTTAAAGATGGCTGGGCGTTCAGCATGCGCTTAAACTTTAGCCCGGTGGCTGAATCGTGTGACAGACCGACAGATATAAAGACAGACAGACCAAGATTTCTGCGCTGAAGTATCCCAAGAGTGTCGTCTTTAAAAAATGGTTCATTGCGGTAGGGGCCCATCTTCCAAGTCTCCACTGGCTATAGCGGCTAGGCGGGCCTGACCTATGGTCGCCAGTTGGCTTCAGAGGGTCCGCTCAGCGAGTCGCGCCTCCCACGACCGTGTTTATATTGGGTGCATATATCCTACGTCGACCGGGGCGGGTCAGTCTGCACAGCGGTAGGTTATGTGTGTTAGTGTTGGAATATCTCCGCACCACGAGAATATGTTGGGATATCTCTCCGGGTACATGACGCGAAGCGTACGCGGATTCCGAAATGTATTGCTCTGCAAGCGGCTTCAGTCCCACGCTTGATGTAAGTCGAGGTCCTTGCGAGGAGATGCACCGATGCGGCGATCTAATCTTAGTTTGTATAGGATGCCACTCCGGTTCACCCCATCATCTGTGTCATCTTCAGTGGTGGGTGGTCGTGGGGCTCGGCCGCTGTGTACTTGAGCTTGGAAATGAACATCCTGGGCCGTATGGGCCGGACACCGTGATCAAAGAGAAGTTCACAACAGCCGGATGACCTTTGTTGGTAATATCAGGGGGCGGAAACTCCCTATACCTCCCATGTGTCGCGCTCTCGCATGCTGATACGCAGCGGCAGCGCCGCTTTTACTACTGGCGGCTGCCGGGCATCCAACTAGAAATAAACCACAAACAGAACGTTTCCTTCATGAAGTCACTGGTGAGGTCACCAAATAGAGGGAAATGGCGCAAAACTGAGAGGAGGAGGGTTGCCGCGGAAGCTCTCCTTTCCCACTTCGCATGCAAGCGGGATGTGTTCGTGCCCTCTTTTAGGTCCGCTGGCCGCTTGCGCGACGCGGCCATTCGTAAAATTTCGTTAACATTTTTGAAAATTTAGTTCGTGTGTTCTGAAGCGGTGAAACTTAAGCGGACCGATTGCTCAGTAAGACAAAACTCGATCGACACAAATAAAATTAATTTTTTTATTGCATGTTCCGTAAAAAAAACAGACATACGCGTAGTGTGAAAGTGTCAATCTATAAAAGCAGCTTTAATTCACTACTGAAATATGGACATAATGAGCAAAGAGTGGACCCACAATATCCGAACCAATGCGAAAATTATCGGCAATCACGAGTAGGACACGTCGTGTTTGACTCAATCACGTTTGTTATGACGGCGCACATATTTTTCTTACAGAATTTGACTACCAAACGAGGCAGAAGTTCAGAGGAACAGAGAGGCTTGAAGCGATGAGAAGTTCTTCAAGAAAGAACGTCGCTGAAAACAATGTTTCGGCAAGTTGAATTGTCTTCGTGAGGGCAGGCAGCGTTGCCTTGACGAAGAAAACTTCACTTGTCAAAACGTTGGCTCCAGCGACATTTCCTCTAACGATTTCTAGAAGCATTCAGTCCATCACATGCACTTCAGTGACAGTATTAGAAGTGAAGAACCACAAAGCTTCAAACTGGCTACCTGAATTTCATGAACACGAAGGAGCCTAAATTGCTTCACATCACTTGAGCTACATGCCAAAAGTAAAAGATGAAAAGCTATGTAGCCGAGCCAACACCCATTCAAGCCTTTCATTAAACGTATTTTGCCGACACCGGGTAGTCTGTCGTCTTGACCATTAGTCTAGCGACACTGCGCTTATGTCAGTACAGTCAGGCTTGCAGAGAACTGGGTTTACTCATGTAGTCATGCAAAATTAATAACTGCTGAAATAATGGGCCCAAATACTTGTGCTCACCCGTTCCCTCTGGAAAACCTGAAAAACCTTCGCGGAACTGGAAATCCCCAGGTTAACACACCGCAGAGCTCCGAAAAACATGTGACGCCCGATTTAGCCATCTTCGTCTTATGCATGGTTGTCTTGCTCGGCGTAGCTCACTGCGGCCTCCGTTCTCTGCACACCACAACTTTCTGTTTTATCTTTCCCGTACTTGGCACGCCAACCGAGCAAGATAACTGAGCGCGATCCAACGTGTGATATCGCTCAGCGAGTGGCAAGGAGGACCGGAGGCAAGCGGTACGAATTCAAGTCAACCACTTCCCGCGCTTTGCCTGATTCAAAATTCACAAAATAAGAAAGAAGACAAGACAAATTTGCGAAATAAGAGTTGTTTACAGTGAAATCAAATTTCTTTATTTGTAAAAACTCGCGAAAGCAAATAAATGCGAACATCCACACCAATCTCACTTCGATCAACCAGATCTTAGGATGCCCGGCAACCGCTATGAGCGTGCATGTTCCTTGAAACCGAAACTAGCGCTGAGTTCCCGGGGCCTGGTAATATGCCCTTGAGATACACGTGACAGGCTGCCCGACAGTCTGAGACCACGTAAGTAGAAATATCCTGTTAGCCTGCCATTCGAATGGCGAGAGCAATAGCTGTTGCCTCGGGTGCCGCTGAGGACGAGGTAAGTATGGTCGCGGAGTTGCCCCTACCCAAAGCAGCAAGGACGAGCTGCCGCGAAAGCGGCAGTTCGTTCTTGCTGCTTTGGGTAGGGGCTGACGTCTAGGTAGTAAACGTCAGGGTGATCATTTAGTCATTGCAGCTTCTGAACAATATTGCAGTGAGGTAGGAAATACGAATCTTTATAAGAGAAATTTCCTCTGTGGTGTACCGCAGAGCCGTTCTCTCTGGGAGATGAGTATGGCATCCGTCCGAAACATCAGAGGGACGGAAAGATTGAAGATCACGGGTAAAGCCGCAATCAAACCCGAGCATTTTGCACGGCAGTCAAGTATTCATCCACAGAGCTACTTCAGGGCTTGAAACATCGTACAAAAAAAGAAAAATATAACGACATCATATCACTGCAGTGTGAAATGTAATTGCAGCGTTCGCTATCGGCGTTTGTAAGACTTTAATAAACAATAAATATTAACTCCCTTGACTCGCCAAGCTATTTTAAACACTTGCTTAACGCGGAACAAAACGGCAAGAACCGCTTCGTATGATGTGCACAGCATGGCGCGGTAGCGTGGAGGTCATTTCGATAAAACTTACATCTGTGCTCTAAGAAAGTTCAAACATGCTTACTATAAAATTGACGTTTCGAGTTTTCACTCAATTTGTGATTTGGTCCTCACAAAAGTATAATGGCACCATGTTTCGCAACACCAAAGAAGCCATCACTCAGTGCTACGCCCATCCCTCTGTCACCTGTCAACGCAATCATAACGGGCACACACCGTGGGTGTGTACCGTTTCTTTTTGTTTCGCCTTTGCTAGAGAACGCCAGTTCGAAACCCCCCGAACGCAGGCCAAAACCTCGATCTGCAGTATTTCCAATTCCTGCGATTTTTTTTTATCATTTGTACATGCAAGCTTACTCTTCCACGGTACTTGTGATGTTGAGGGGAGTAAACAAAGCGCACACCAAGCCTCCTGCAAAGGAAAGTTCTTGCCAGTTCAGTTGTCGAAACGTAGCATTCAGCGATATTTTCTGTTCAACACTATCTATTCACTGCGTGCCTCAATCTCTCCTTGAACTTCTCTGTTTCCAGGTAGGCCGCTCCTGTAGCACTATAACCAGAAATATTGTTGCGAAATTTCTGTTCAGCCCATAGAGCGAACAAAACAATATGTGCTGTCCTGATTTTGATGATCTAATATAGTCATTTGGAAGTGAAGTGGATGGCAAATCATTTCTTTGAATACTTTTCAGGTTCAAGATATTTGGCGTTGTGCCCGGACGACCCTTTAATCCATATGGTTTATCAGGTAGGTTAGTTATAAAAACTAAGCCCACTCTACTAGAATATCACTTCCGTATGTAATAACTTGAGAAGTGAACTAAAGACTTTGAGCATGCAGCCACACACTATATTATTGCAGGGAGTCTAATACACTTGCTGAAATCTGATCAAAAAGAAAACGTGGACATGGTGAAAACCCAAATTTTTGTGGAAAATCAAGGAATATATAGGTATGACCATCCGGTGTAGTTTTAATACAAGGAGTTAATGGTATTTATGAAACAACGTAATACTTCTGGTGTTAATGAACAAAAAATTACACCATCTCGCACTAAAGGGAACCATGTGTAGATGTGAAGCAGCGGGCGCTAACGCTTACACTGGCGGGGCGTTGACGCTGGCGCTCATCGCAGCGTTGCGCAGGAGAGAAAACTGGGAGGCGCAAGGCATGCAGTGATGGAGCGGTGTTTCCTACTGGAACATGTCAATTGCTGCTAATGGGCAATGAGAGACAGATGACTCCGACTGGACACAGAGACCCGCAGTCCGCTTTTAGTTAACGCGCACGCTGCGAATTTTTGTTGTTCAACAACGCACAGGAGAAATCTCCCACCGGCACCACTTTGCAGGTCGAAATCTATTGCCATATATACGGAGTGGCCAGTGAACGGTTGTGCAGCGCGAGCAGTCGGTTTTTGCAACCTTCTCGGCGCAGTCTGAGTAGTTAGTGTTTCAGGGCGTCCTTGAGCTGGCGGGCGCCCACCATGGCAAGCCAGCAACTGAAGAAGGCGCTAGCCTTCGATGCATGTCGTCGTCCCTGAGGGGACAAGTCCTGAAGACGTCGTTGACGCGACGTCTTCAATAGTAGGAATCGAAGAAGTGTACTGTGTCCAGCACTTCGGAGGCCGAAACTACCAAGTCACTGTGAACAGCGAAGCCGCCCTGGCTCAAATTGTAGACGCGTCGCACCTCACCATCCGAGGAGAGCGCGTCGCCATTGTGCCCCTGGGACCACAAGTCACCCAAGTTACCGTCCTTTTCCTGCCGTGCCGCGTCCCCAGCGAAGTCCTCGCACAAGCACTGTCCCCCCTACGGGAAGGTGTTGCACATCACCATGGGGTCGCGCCCAACCGTGACTACTGGGACGCGATACGTTCGCATCGAAATGAAGTCCTCGTCGCCGGTGCCCAACTACTCAAAGTCGCTGGCCACCGTGTGACCTGCGACTATAAAGGAATACAGCGTGTGTGCCGTCGATGTGGCGACAGTGGTCACTTTCGAATGAACTGTACAGCTCCCTTTTGTGGGCGGTGCGGCGTCTATGGCCACGACGGGAAGGGCTGTTCGCTGCCGTGCCGCCGCTGCGGCGACCCGCATGCCACCGTAGCCTGCACCATCAGGCAGTCGTACTCGGAGGCGGCATCCAAAGAATTCCCGCCACTTCAGCCAGAAACGCCGTCTAAGAACATGTGTGAGGGTTCGTCAACGCCAGCCCCCATCACTGGCCAAGACGAAGGTGCGCAAATCGAGACGCTACACCAAGCGCCCTCTGCGTCCCCGGCCAGCCCGGACCCGGCAGTCCCTCCAGGCTCTGAAGACCCATCCAGTGCCCCGCGTCCAGTGATCATTCCCGCGGAACCACAGGTCGAGCCCTCGCCAGACAAGGCGCCTGTTGGGGAATGCGTCGCAGAAGATGACATGGCTGCCCAGTTAAGTGGAAGTTCACATGTCATCGAGGAGACCACATCCCAAGACGACGAGGCCTCCATCTACGAGGACTCGAACAGCACCACGAGTGACACGGCCCTTCGAATTGACGAAGACGCCACCCCCAGTGACGTCAGCCGGGACAGCTTAGACGACTTTGTGCCGTCCTCGCTCAAGAACCCTGGCACCAAGCGCCACCGGACACCTAGCAGCGATTCGGAAACCCCCCAGCAGAGACAGAAGTCCCGTGCGGACTTCAACGCGGCCCCGGAAGCGCCGTGCTCACGGTGGGTCGCCTGGCCGTAAAAAATGACTGAGCCGCTCGCGGGGCACCCGCTCCGCTAAAAGTACCCCCTAAATTTACGTGATTTTATATTGGCTTTTTCTTCTAATAGCCATGGCTCTCACCTTAAAAGTTATAACCTTTAACATTCATGGTTTCCGCAACCCACAAAAACAGGCTGAAGTATTGGCTTTCGCACGTTCAGTGTCCTGTGACTTACTGTTCCTACAAGAAACTAACTTTTTTAAGCTCTCTGATGTACTCGCTTTCAAACGCGCATTCAATATCGATTGTTTCTTTTCGTACGCCAGCACGCGTTCGACTGGCGTCGGAGTCATTGTTTTTAACCGCGGTCTCTTGCGTGACCATCATGTATCCTTCGATGCCTTCGGACGCGTGCTGGCGTTCGACTGCACCTTCTTTTCCTTGCGTATAAAATTTGTCGGAGGAGGAATAAACATTTTATTTAAACGGCAAACTAAGGTGTCCGTGGGTGGAGCCCTTATTCCAGGGCCCCACTGGCACGAGCGGCTCGCTTGGCCTGGTCCAAGGTTGCCCGCTGGCTTCCCAGGTCCTGCCGGGTGAGTCGCACCTCCCACGACCTTTTGAATTCGTTTCGTGTGATGAGGGGTGAGTTGCCCTCTGCTGGTCTTTGTAAGCAAGTCCAAGTGATGTGAATGAGTGTTGGTGTGTCGCCGCACCAAGGGCAGCGGTCAGCGTATTGAGATGGCCGTATTTTGCTGTGTGTGTGTATGTTGGGATATGTGTTTGTCTGCAGGCGTCTCCAGTCCCTGGATTGCCAGCGGGGTGAGTTTAGGGGTGGGGTGGCGCTATTGTCTGCCGGGCCCGTCTTTGGCTCTCGAGGATATCTCGTGGAAGCGTAGGTATGAAGTCATCCGCCCGGGTCGGCATGTCCGCGGCTCGGAAAGTTAATGCTCGAGCCAGGCGGTCCGCCCGTTCGTTTCCACCTACACCTTCGTGAGCGGGGCACCATGTGATGCCGTGGTCTTCTTGGAGGTTGGATCCTAGTATGCGTATGACGCTCTGGGGAAGGACGCAGTCTACGGCCCGGCGGCGTCCGTAAACTCTAATGCATTTTTTCGCTCTCTGGATGCATACCTTTTGGATTCTCAGCATGTGGTACTCTTAGGGGGACTTTAATTGCGTCTTAGACTCACACGCAGACGTACGAGGTCCGGGTCGTGGCCGGTCAAACTGGAACGCCAGAGAACTTGAACGTCTAGTGCAGCAGTTAGCATTGACCGATATCCATCAAAGTGTCAATGGTAGCAATTATGCCTATACTTGGCGGCGAGCAGCGTCAAGCAGTAGAGATCGGGTGTACGCATCCCCCCGGCCTCATGGCCTACGTCCACGACGCTGGTGTAATGTCGTTGCCATCGACTACAGTGTACATTAGCGACCACCGCCCGGTTACGCTCACTCTCCACCTCCCGGCGGGGACGCCGACGATTCGGAGACCATGGCGTCTCGAATGCCGCGTTCTCCAGGACCTTCAGTCCACCGAAGGATTGTCGCGAGCGTTACGCGCATCGCTTGTAGGATCGGACATAGCTGATTGGGACCGCCTCAAAGAGCAATGGCGTTACCATTGCAGTGCGTCGGGCAGGGCACTTCGCGCCCGTGTGTCCAAGGACGCTTCAATCTTAGCACAAAAAAATAGGCATCACTCACCGTGATCCCAGCCCATCCCCCGTTATGCGTGCATGGCAGGAGGAGCTTGTCGAAAGATACCAACGTACTATGCGCACTTCTTCGCTCTCGGCTGCAGCTTGTCGCTGTAGACGTGCACCGTGTGCACACCCTGAGGTGCTCAGGTATGCACGCAGAGCTCTGCTTCGTTCGCCGGGCTCGCCTGCCCACACGCTAAACCCTACCGCACCAACTGCTGCTGGTTCGCGCGACTACCACGCATTCACTCAGCACTTCCAGTCAATGGCTCAATCTGTTGCTAGTGTCAGTTATCCAGGACCCGTTTCTTCGCATCCCCTGCTGAAAGACTTACCACACGACTCCAGCTCTGCATATGACGTTCTCCTATCACCGCCATCGGATGACGAAGTAAAGGACGCGTTAGACGCAATGAAAAAGGGTTCGGCCCCCGGGCCCGACGGACTCCCTGCCGAGTTTTACGTACAGTTCTGGCCTATCATTGGCCGATTTATGTCATGCGTTATTCGTAAGTGTTTCCGAGATCTTACCCTCCCAAACTCTTTCCACAGAGGTCGTATTACACTAGTCCCCCAAGAAAGACCCTATGTCCACGCGACCAGAAGATTGACGCCCTATTACCCTTCTTAATGTAGATTACAAGCTCTTGGCAAACATCCTCGTGCGCCGAATCAGTCCGTCTCTTCCAACATTAATCGGTCCCCACCAGGTTTGTTCTATTCCAGGGCGAGATATCCACACCCATACATGGCTAACGCGCGACATCATTCAGTACCCACTGCCCGATGTGCCCAAGGGCTGCTGGTTTCCTTAGATCAAGAAAAGGCCTTTGAGTTCATTGAACATGGCTATTTATTAAACGTTTTACATGCATACGGTTTCCGGGACAATTTCATTCAGCTCATTCGCGCCATGTATACTAATTCAGAAAGTACCCTTTATCTAGATTCCCGTGAGAGTCAGCCCTTTCAAGTTACACGAGGGGTCCGTCAGGGGTGCCCCCTCTCCCCAGTTCTATTTGTCCTTGCATTAGAACCCTTCTTAAGGGCCCTAGAACGAGACCCACAGATTCGAGGCTTGCCCCTACCTGGTAATGCTCAAGTAAAGGTCACTGCATATGCAGATGATATTACCTTATATGT